>JAVKPL010002850.1:0-188494 GCA_032173675.1 Gastrolobium villosum
ACCAACTAAAGAGTAAAACCTAATAATTCACTCTCAAGTGTGAATTTTCTGCACTATGCTGAAAAACCGAAAGCAAAATAAAATTGAGTAATTCTTAATTACTCTACGTAAAATACTCTCAACCATTACATTAACTCATATATGGAAAGAGAGTACGATTATCACTCTCAAGTGTGATTATTAATTACTCTATATAGTCATGGTCTTCTTCAAATATTTTTAAAACTCATACACGTTTCTCTGTCTTAAAAGAGAGTACAATTAATTTACCAAAAAAGAAAAAGAAAAAAAGAGAGTACAATTATGCCAGTTTGTTAAAAATATATATATAAGTCTTTCTCATTGTTGACTGAATGGATGGTGTATGTTATAAAACAGGTCGTTAATTATATATAACCCTTCCTTGGTGAGCTGGGTGCACGGCACACATTTTGACGTTTTCACCGAAATTTAGGATCAGTTGTAAGACTAAACATCATCGATCTTATATTACTACTAGAAAATTCCCAATCTGCGAGGCAAAAATTCCATTACAAACAACAAAATTCTCTTATAAAATCTGTCTGCGACGGGATTTGTGATGGAACACGGTCCCTCGTTAAAATTCTCGTCGCAAATAGATTTGCAAGGAAAATTTGTCATATGACAATTCCCTCGCCAATATTGGTCATATGACAAAATTTGTCATATGTCAATTCCCTCGCAAATTTGTCATATGAAAATTCCCAATCTGCGAGGGAACTTCCGTCGCCAATATTTTCCCTCGCTAGTTTTCTTCACAGACTTATAATGTTTGCAAGGGATTTAATTTCCCTCGCAAATTACGGCGGAATTGCGACCGAACTGCAATGGATTATGCGACAGTCTTATAGTAACGGAAAATTCGCCTAATTTCCGTCGCAATTGTCTTTCCCTTGCAATCGCAATTTGCAAGGAATTTTTTCCCTCACAAACTTCCCTCAATATTTGCGACTTTTCTAGTAGTTAGATATTGAACAAACAGCTTACTTTTAGGTGGAAGAGTGAATCAAAACAAAGGTTTACAAAAGAATCGTTACTTCTGAATTTATAATTTTGAAACAGATATGGCATGAGAATTCAAGTGCAGGTGCAAAAGTTTCAGATTGATTAATAATGAATTGAATGATATTTGTATGAGTGCACATAATGATCATATCGTTGTGATATCGCATTTATACGGTTATGGGGCTCAAGTTCAGGAGATTATCATAATGCATAAAACTAAACTCAAAATTCTAAAATATTAAATTTATGTATCCTTTCATTTACAAACTTTTTTCTGTATAATATTTTTTTTTAATAAAAAGAGACATTTCTATAATATTTATTTAACAAATTCTACATGAGAACTTTATACTTCAGCTGGCCTTTCAACTTTTATTAGAAAGAAAGATTTTTAATTTTTTTAATATACTCTAATTATCTCTTTGAGTAGAGTAGGCTCCCCGATGTACCAATAAGTTTCGACTTTTTGAACTTGCTATGAGACTAATGCGGGACGGATCAGACTTAAAGATTTTAAGTCACTCTCAAGGGTGACATGTACTGTGGAGATCGAACCGAAATATTTTCCTTATTACATTATATATATAGGAAAAAATGTTTGTAATTTTAAATGACACAACTTTGTGTCATTTGTAATGAAACTACGTCGTTTTGGTGTAGTTTTATATTGTCTCTCCTCCATTTTTTTATTTCTAATTTTATAAATTAGAAAAAATGACAAAACACACCAAAATGACGTAGTTTCATTAAAAATGACACAAACTTGCGTCATTCAAAATGACAAACACTAAACCCATATATATATATATATATATATATATATATATATGGTCTAGTCAATGGAGATAACTTAGGTCTAGTGAGCTCTCAAAACAACGTCGTTTTGGGTGAATAAATTGTATTTTTATAATTCAAATTTATTCTAAAATTATATTAATTTTTATCATTATAATTTTTATTCTTCTAATCCCATAACGCTTTGGGCTCATAACAAAAAAAAAATCACATGTCTATTAATTGAGCTATAACACTATCTTATATATAAAAAAAACAGATGTTCCCATCATTATTATAAACTAATCTCATGAGTAGTAACACTTACAAGAAAATCTATGAGAAAAGTAATTTCCTTCAGTTGGTTAATATTAAATAAAATAACGACGTTCAACTTGGCCAATAATTAATATTGTTAGAATTTGATAATGTAACCATAATATATAATTAAATAGTTTTAAACAAATTATTAAATGAATAAATTATGGGTTTTATATTTCTTATTCAACATGAGAATTCAATTCTCATGTTGTAGAAACAAAAAGCATGTGGGATCCGTGTGTTAGAAAAAATTATGTATAGGACCCACATTGGCACAATAATCGAAGGGTGTAGGAAAATTCAAATTCTCATGTTAAATGAGAATTATAAAACCCATAAATTATAGGTACCATTATTTTTTTTGATTGCTTCCGAGGCTTCGCCCCGACTATGTCCAGTCCGACCCGCGTCGGTTACCTAGTATTGGCAGGTGAGTCTCCCAGCGAGGATTTTCTGCATACACAATATTTCAAACTCAGTCCTTACTTAATCGAATCCAAATACCTTACCACTTGAGTCAACCCCCGTTGGTATAGGTAGCATTTTTTTAGGGTGCACATTATAGATATTAATTGTCTAGGCCAAGATACCTGTTAAAAAAATTATGATCAACATTTATAAAAATCGATTTTATATGGCACTCAAACCAAACCAGTGTTTTAATTCTATTGGTCTTGTTTGATAAGAGTAATTTATACATACTTATACAAATAAATTCATATTTTTATAGTTTTAAACTTCAAAACTTTTATAAACTCTTATTCACTCAAGAAACATTTTCCAACAGACAATATGCAAACCAACTTCGTGACTGAATTCGGCTAAAGCACCATTTTAGAATTTTTGGGCAAAAGAATTGCCCAGTTAAAGCTGATTGGATAAGTTTTTCCAAAGTAATGCAGTCAAACATGTCATATATGCTGACGGGACTAGTCCCGTCACTGACACTGACGGGACTCGTGCCACGTCAACGCCACGTAGGCAGACTCATTACCGTAAAACTTCGGAAGGTCATAACTTGTGACTCGGGTATCCAAATCAGATGATTTTTTTTTGATTTCACATAACTTCTCGAGATCTACCCAATGATATCTCATTTGACATATTTTATCTCCCACAAACATAATTTGAATTTGTAAAATTGTATCACAATCACAAGAGCATTTAAATCCAGAAGATCTTCGAACTATGTTTGTGGGAGATAAAATATGTCAAATGAGATATCATTGGGTAGATCTCGAAAAGTTATGTGAAATCAAAAAAAAAATCATCTGATTTGGATACCCGAGTCACAAGTTATGGTCTTCTGAAGTTTTACGGTAATGAACATGCCTACGTGGCGCTGACGTGGCACGAGTCCCGTCAGTGTCAGTGACGGGACTAGTCCCGTCAGCATATGTGACATGTTTGACTACATTACTTTGGAAAAACTTATCCAATCAACTTTAACCGGGCAATTCTTTTGCCCAAAAATTCTAAAATGGTGCTTTTTCCCGACCGAATTCTATTAACAATAGTATAGTAAAATGGAATCTTACTATAGTAAATTTGTCAGGCTTGTGGACCAAGTGGATATTCTACTTGCTGACTCAATGAACGGGGTATGCTATAAAATATACTAGATAATTTTAGATAAGACTTTCTCATTCTTGACTCAATTGATGGGGCACGGAATTTTATAAAAAAAGGTCAGTTATAATGTTTCCTTGTTCAATGCCATGCACACTTGGATGTTTTCACCGAAATTTAGGATCAGTTTTATGACACAACATAATCTTAGATTGGACGAACGGCGTATTTTTAAGAGGAGGAGCTAATCAAATTAACAAAAGGTATATAAAACAAATTGTTAAATCCCATCCTTAGAAAAAAGGAGAGAAGGATATTGAAGAAGTTGGCAAGAAATAAGGTTAGAATTTGAAGAAAAGAAGTCATGACCTATTTATTTGGAACCATGTACGTACGAGGTTTCTAAAATAGAAATACCTGAAATGTCTCTCGTCCACTCTCCATGCAAACAAACGACATTAAAGTTCCAAATATGTATGAAACGAAAACCAAGTTGGAAAGGACTAGCCATCCTTGGATATCTTTCTATCTCTCTTCTCCGTGACTGATTTGAACCTAAGGCAGAGACACCTCTGCCTTAGAGAAAAAAAAAAATAGAAAAACAAAAAACTTTCCCAAATGGCATTTCAGGATTTTGACCTCATCTCAGAACGGCGAAGAAATGAGAAGAAACAAAAGCTGAGGAAGAGGATCCTCATTATTGTTGTTTCTTCCGTTGTCCTTGTTGGTCTCATTGGTGCTGCATTCTTTGTTGCTGCCACAAAATATGGCTTTGGTAAGGATGAGAAAAATGCTCCAACTTCTTCCACAAGCAACAAGCATGAGCACGTTTCACATTCTGAGAAGATTGTGACATTGGTATGCAGCTCCGCAGATTACAAAGACAAATGTGAAGGTCCACTTAACAAGGCAGTGCAGGCTGATCCTAAACTCACACATCCCAAAGACCTTCTCAAAATCTATGTCAAATTTGCTGAGGATGAGGTTAACAAGGCCTTCAATAAAACCAACTCATTCAAGTTTCAATCTGAGGAAGAGAAAGGAGCTTTTGAAGATTGCAAGCAGCTTTTTCAGGATGCCAAGGATGATTTAGAAACATCCATTTCTGAACTCAGCAAAACTGATTTCAAGAAACTTTCTTCAAAAACTCCTGATTTGAACAGTTGGCTCAGTGCTGTCATCTCTTTCCAACAAACTTGTGTTGATGGTTTCCCTGAAGGAAAATTGAAGACTGATCTTGAAAATCTCTTCAAGGATTCCAAGGAATTCGTTAGCAATTCCCTTGCCATTGTGTCTCAAGTGACCTCATTCCTTTCTACATTCCAAACATTTGCACGTAGTCGTTCCTTGCTTTCAGATAATTCACACTCCCTGGTTGCTTCTTTGGACAAAATCGATGGCCTTCCTTCTTGGGTTAACCCCGAGGACAGAAGGATGTTGAAGGCTGTTGATAACAAACCTAAACCTAATGTCATTGTTGCAAAAGATGGCAGTGGTGACTTCAAAACCATCTCAGAAGCTTTAGCAACCATCCCTAAAACTTATCAAGGACGGTATGCTCCTCTAACTCCTCTACCTTATTTACTAAACTATTGATAGTAATAAGCTTAAGTCCCATTTTTATTTTATGGATTTTATTAATCTCATGATAAAGGAGATAAGTTATCTCATGTCATAGGTGGGGTCCACCACCTGAAAAAAAAAAGAAAAAAAGGTGCCACACTTATCGAAGGGTGTGAAGGAGATAAAGTTATCACATATAGCATACGAGTAGTTTTTCTCTTATTTTATATATGGGTTTTATTAATCTCATGTTAAAGGAAATAGTTATCTAATGTCATATAGATAAATTTGTGGGCTCCACCATCTGAGAAATAAAAAGAAAAGAAAAGAAAAAGGTGGCACAGTTATCGAAGGGATGCGTAGGAGATAAAATTATCACATCTAGCATATAAGAGTAGTTTTTCCTTATTTTATATATATATTAAATGTTTGATCATGTAATTAAGGTATATTTTTAATGCAGGTATGTGGTTTATGTTAAAGAAGGAGTATACGATGAGACAGTGACAGTAACAAGGGTGATGCAAAATGTAACCATGTATGGTGATGGATCACAAAAGAGTATCATCACTGGCAACAAAAACTTTAGGGACGGAGTCAGGACTTTCCTAACTGCAAGTTTTGGTAAATCAAAAACTAAATTCTATTGATAAAAAAAACACAAAAGTACTATAGTTATATGAGTTTTATAAGAGTTATATCGTAGTAAAAATGATTGTGTTATATTATAAAGATTCGTTTTGCGTTCCGATTTTATTTTTATTTTTTTGCTGTGGGCCCCACAAAATTTTGTGTGTGTAGGAGATTTTATAAGATCATGTTACATTAGATGATAAACCCTACTTATATAATATATATATTAAGTCTTTTTTGTGCTATGAATGGTGCAGTGGTACTAGGAGATGGATTCATTGGCCTAGCAATGGGATTCAGAAACACTGCAGGTCCTGAAGGGCATCAAGCAGTGGCTGCAAGAGTTCAAGCAGATCGTGCAGTGTTTTCAAACTGTCGCTTTGAGGGTTACCAAGACACACTATATGCACAAACCCACAGACAATTCTACCGCAGTTGTATCATTTCAGGAACCATTGATTTCATCTTTGGTGATGCAGCTTCTGTGTTCCAGAACTGTATCATGGTTGTTAGGAAACCATTGGACAATCAGCAGAACATGGTAACTGCTCAAGGGAGAATGGACAAGCAACAAGCAACTGGAATTGTTCTTCAAAAATGTACCATTAAAGCTGATGACTCATTGGTTCCTGTTAAAGACAAAATCAGGAGTTACCTTGGTAGGCCTTGGAAGGAGTACTCAAGAACCATTGTTATGGAATCAGAAATAGGTGATGTGATTCACCCTGATGGATGGACAGCTTGGGCAGGTAACTTTGCACTCGATACATTGTATTATGCTGAGTATAACAACACAGGACCTGGTGCAAGCACCACTGCTAGGGTCAAGTGGCAAGGCTACAAAGTTATTAACAAGGAAGAGGCTACAAAGTACACTGTAAGTTCTTTCTTGAAAGGAAGTTGGGTCCAGGGCTCAAATGTACCAGCTGTTCAGGGATTGTACTATAATTAAACAAACGGTTTTCTTCAAATGGAACTTCCTTCCATCCATGCCAGTTGAGTTGAATGCTTGAGCCAAATGACATGTGCTGCATATTGTTAGGCACAGTAGGAAATATACATGTGCTTTTTCGTGTTAATTGATGATGTTGCTCATTTTGATGATTTGTAATCTTTACTTTTTTATTTTTGTTAACATAAAAAAAAAATTTAATCTTGAATTGTAATCTTTAACTAACTACAGTTGGGTGGGGAAAAACTTGCATAGCATTGTATAACCAAGTGCTAAAGAAAATAGAATTATACAAGAAAATATCTGTTCCTACCGGTAAAGATGCTGAGTCAGTGCTCTGAGTGAGATGTATATAAAATTTTGTCTTTTATACTTGCTAATGCAGGGGAAGGGAAACTAATATCTTCCCTTTTGAATGAATAAAATATGCCCAAAATTTTCTCAATAGAAAGTCGAAACTAGTGGGTCATCACGATTTCCACTGCGTTGTTTTGTGTCGTCAAATCTCAACTCAAGCCACCTTGATTTTAATAGGCCTTCAAGCCAGATATATAGTGACCCCAAATTGTTGATTACATTATTCTTTCCAAACTCCAGCAACAAAACTGACAAGACTGTTTTTTTAATTTTTAAAATCTAAATTTCGCTTAAATAAATTTTTTTTTTTTGTGAGGCCGAGTTATCGAATCATATGTCAAGAGGCCCAAGAAAGAAAGAATTACAATTCGGACTCGTTTTTGGTGTACACGATAGAATATGACATGAGGCTGATAAGGGTAGGATATGATATGGAACTAATAAGCTCATATTATGTCCTTATTTGATGAGCAACTGATTAGCAATATGATAATATTATATAAAAGGAGAAAAGAAAAATAAAAAATAAAATATAATGCAATAAATACAAATATATTGGATAGTGTGGGAAGATATTGGGTAGTGTGAGATATATTGGATATCTAATATTGATATCCTATCATGTGGAATCCTAACCCAGCTCCCCCGTAGGATAAGAAATCATGTATTGGATAGGATAAAATGAGACAAAAGGATAAGTTAATCATATCCTATTTACCCACCAAACAAGCGATAAAAGTAAGATATGATAATTTATTCTATCCTATCTTCCTTATCAGGTGCTCCAAACATCCCCTTAATGTAAATTATTTATAATAATAATACTCATACATATTGAATTATATAACTCTTGCTTATATATTTTTGTGTTAGTTTTTATTATTTTTAACTGAAGTTTTTCTATAAACATTATTATAAGACTAATTTCTCAAGTTCTATTACTATTATGCAATACTATTCAGTAGAGCAACTTCTAATTGAAGTACCTCATGAATAAGGTATAGTATAGGCCTGTATCTCAGACAGGAACTAATCTTACATCTTGTGTATGAAAACATCTTGTGATCTTGTGAAAGAATAATAATAATAATCAATCTGAAAAAAACATATTTAAAAAAGGACTATGAGATTCTCTTTTTATGATTATTTTATTTGAAAACTACAAGCACTAAATAAATTTAAAATACCCCATGTTGAATAAAATTTTCAGTAGTTTCAATGAATTAGTGGTATATGTCAGTTCTAGCAGCCGAATGGCAGATATTATTTTATATCATAAGACAAAACAAATGCAAAGAGCCATCTAGATCTATAAATCACGCACCCATTCTGACAATCAGAAAAAGAAAGCTAGCAAAATAATTGAAAGGTCATTCACCAAAAAAAAGTGTTATTTTATTTGCAATCAAACCTGGCATCCACATTGTTTATTAATTAATTAAACGGCTCAGTAGCTAACAGACATTTATTTTAAATTTGTATGTCAATATATTAGTTAAGTTTCAACTTTATATATGACAACGTCACAGCCCCTAAACACAATCAAGGACAGAAATGGCATCAAGAAAAGCTCTGAATCACTTCCTGGTTCTGCCAATCTTGCTGATGAATTGCTTTGTTTTGCAAAACACACAAGAGGTAGAGGATTTGGTTACTGCAACCTGCAAGCACACCCTTCATTTTCAAACATGCGTTTCTTCCTTAAGATCGGTTCCTAGTAGCAAGACATCACATCTCAAAGGGCTTGCTGAGATTGCATTAAATCTGAGCACAACATATGCTACAAAGACTTTGTCCTATGTTTATGAGCTGAAGTCCTCTGCTGCCAGTGGCACCAATAACAAATACATGTCAAGTTGCTTAAGTGACTGCGTAGAGGAATACTCAGAAGCCATAGAGAATTTGAAGGACTCAGCAGAAGCACTTGCCAATGGAGAATATGACACAGTTGATACATTGGTCTCTGCTGCTATGTCAGATGCTGAGACATGTGAGGATGGCTTCAAGGACAATGCTTCAAACTCTCCTCTTACCGAGCGAAACTGCTACTTCTCTGAGCTGTGTAGTAATGCTCTAGCCATTACAAAACTATTAGTTTGAGTGAATCCTCAATAACCTTTTATGCTTGTTCATAGTTATTGGAACTTTTGGTGGTGGGATACAAATAGATGTTTTGATTTAAACAATGTGGAAATAATGATTAATTGTATGCTCTCTCTTGTTTTATTTTATTTTTTTAGAGTATCAAATTCAAATTCCCCTCCCCAAAATATAATCCTTGAATGAAATACTATTATGTAATCTGTGATAAAGAGTTAAGTAAAGCGTTGATTTAACCCAAAAATTTAAGTTTCAAAATAAAGTTCTATCAATAATTTTTATATTATACCTCTCTAACATATTCTTCGATTTTTTTTTTTTTTCATAATAATACACAATGTAGCATACAAAAGGCGGAACCTCATTGCGACCTCGAAAAGGATTTCGGCCCCTAGCAGGTATATTTATCAATTTGAGTCATTTTCTAACATAACAAGTAAATAGTATGTAAATTACATTTTAGAGGATAACAAGTTTTCGTTTTTTTTTTTTAATCGGAATCTGTTTTACGAAGCATAAGAAAAACTAAGTACATCAAGCATTGCCAATTCGCTAACATCAAAAGGCCATCTTCTATCCTATTTAATTGATACCTGTTGATTAAGAAACTAATAATATTGATTTTGTTATGATATAAATATGTAATAGTAAAATCATAAAGTTGATAGGACATACTATCTTTATTTTCTTATTAGTAGTTACTATTTTGTATATTATTCTCTCGGTATATTATACTCTTTAGAAGATTCAATTTTTTTTAATTATTTAATTAAAGGAATGCCTGACCCAATTTATGTACTGGGCAAATTGAAAACAAAATTAGCCACAAAGAACTTGGGCTAAAAGAAAGATGTGAATCCCATTACATTGCATCGCTAGTTTTTAAAATGAATCGTGATGTTAAAGTTTCATAATATTTTATGAATAAATATCTATATAAATAAAGAGGGAAGATATTTTTAGTATCAAAATTCTCTACTACTAATTTACTAGCTATCTGATCACCATTGAATAAAAAAGAGAATGCTAAAAAAAATTTGAAAAAAGAAAAAATATTGATCCAATGGTGATTAGATTGACAATAAGTTAGTAGTAGAAAATTTTGATTCTAATAAATAAATTTTACACACCCATAACCCAATTCTAAGCTTCTCGAGCAAGCTTAATAATTTTGGGTTTTGGCGCCCCTTCACGCTTTTGAATCCCCATATTATTACCTCCATTTCCATATCTCTTCTTCCTCCTTCCCTCGTTTTCCGTCTGTGAAGATTTCTTCACATTCTACCCCTCATTGCCGATCTCTCTATTTTGCCCCAAGGGTTCATAAAGATTAAATCTTTGGGGGTCTAATGTCCGCAAGCATGGAGCAGCAACGACTCCAGAAAACGCCCCAACAACAAGTCGAAGCTGAGGAGATTCAACACGGCCCTTTACCCGTCGAACAACTTCAGGTTTCCCTAAATGGGTTATTCAAAAATCCCTTCTTCTTTTTTCTTCATGATTTCAGTGTCCCATGTATCGTGATCTCGTAATTATGGTTCCATTCCCGAAATGGGTTTTTCTGCATTGACACCCACAATTGTTTAAGGGCAATTTTTTTTCCCCTTTTCGTGTTTTCTGTTGATAATTGTAGCTAAAACAATTATTATTGATATGGGGTTGCTTCATCTATATTTGGGTTATTTTCCTCCTCCTCATTTAATCAACACATGATGTTCAAAGTCCCAAATGTTCTATTTTTATTAATTTTTTTTTTAATTTCCCTGGTTAATAATAATCACAGGCATCAGGAATAGCTTCAACTGACGTTAAGAAGCTTAAAGATGCGGGCATTTGCACAGTTGAATCTGTTGCTTACACTCCTAAGAAAGACCTTTTGCAAATCAAAGGTTTCAGTGATGCTAAAGTTGACAAGATTATTGAAGCAGGTATTCACTATCTCATTTGTTTTCCTTCTGTAAATTTTTCAAAACTTGAGAGCATTGGCCATTACTTGTGAAGGTCTACTGAGCCTGTGATGTCTGTTTTCTATTGTTTATTGACAGCTTCTAAGCTGGTGCCTATGGGTTTTACTAGTGCTAGCGAACTCCATGCCCAGCGTGATTCAATTATTCAGATAACGACGGGATCAAGAGAGCTTGACAAGATATTGGAAGGTCAGAATGATAAAACCTTGTTTATGTGTGGATTTGAAACATATATTTCACTGTTTTTGAAGTGTCATAACTTGATATGGCTGCTTCTACCAGGTGGCGTTGAGACAGGTTCTATCACGGAGTTATATGGTGAATTTCGATCTGGGAAGACTCAGTTGTGTCACACTCTGTGTGTCACTTGCCAAGTAAGTTGTTTCCTTTTTGTGGTATTGCCTGTTGCTCTAGTTCCTTCTGTCAAGTGATAACTGAACATAATCCAGGAGAGCATAGATACACTAAAGGATGCTCTATTTTTTACATGATTTATGGCAGTTTGAATGGTTTTAAACTCTTTTCATATTTGGCATAATAATTGAGTTTGTGAAGGTTTTGAGTAATCAAATAAACTTTTGTTTCACATCTATCGATCCCTGCATTACGCCATCACCTAAGTTTTCAATTTATTGTTGATGTTGTAGTTGCCACTAGATCAAGGAGGTGGTGAGGGTAAAGCTATGTACATAGATGCTGAGGGAACATTTAGACCTCAGCGGCTCTTACAGATAGCAGATAGGTATAATAATTCTTGATATGACTTTGCTACCCTGTGATATGTGCTTTCAGTATTAATGTTTCTTAATGCTGCAGATTTGGACTGAACGGTGCTGATGTATTGGAAAATGTCGCTTATGCTAGAGCGTATAATACTGATCATCAATCACGGCTTCTGCTTGAAGCAGCTTCAATGATGGTGGAAACAAGGTGTGAGTTCTGATGATTCCCTTTTGCTCTATATTGTTAAGATCTGCCAAAGTCTACATATTTCGTCTTCTAATAACACATAAAAGGGCATAACTTCTTAATTATTATCATCTTGCCTTATCTTAGACTAGCATTATAAGTTATTATCAGCTAAGTGGCTGGGTTATTTTTTTTCCTTCTTCATGTTTTTAATTGGGCCAAGAGCCTTAAGATTCTCCTTTCCTAGTGACGCATAATTCAGTGAGAGAGGTAGCTCAAGTTGTTAATAATATGTTTCAGGATTTTGGGTTGTGAGTGGACAGTTACATTTTGATGGTATGTACACAGGTTTGCTGTAATGATAGTAGACAGTGCCACTGCCCTCTATAGGACAGATTTCTCTGGAAGAGGGGAGCTTTCAGCCCGGCAAATGCATCTCGCCAAGTTCCTTAGGAGCCTTCAGAAATTAGCAGATGAGGTAATTCAAAGTTAAACTAATTCAATATTCTGGCTTAGGGTGTTAAGTTATAGGACATTATTAACTTTTCATAGTAATATACATAAATCAGTTTGGAGCTAATAAATTGTTTTATGCTCTAATTTTAGTTCGGTGTGGCCATTGTCATAACAAACCAAGTAGTTGCACAAGTAGACGGTTCTGCAGCCTTTGGTCCTCAAATCAAGCCTATTGGAGGCAACATTATGGCTCATGCTACAACAACAAGGTCTAAAGTCTAAGCTGTAAAATATGAAGTGTTTACTTTAAATTCTTAAAAAGCTTGTTCGCAACTTGGATGTTAATTAATTTCTCATGACAGGCTATATCTCAGGAAAGGAAGAGGGGAAGATCGCATCTGTAAAGTGGTAAGTTCTCCTTGTTTGGCTGAAGCTGAAGCAACGTTTCAGATTTGTGCAGAAGGAGTTTCAGATGCTAAAGACTGACCTATTTTAGCATGTCTGAAATTTAATTTTGTTCCCCCCCTTTTTGTTTGTCATTTTGTAAGTTGCAAATTTCCATGTCAAAATGCAATACTTCTCAGTTTGGTGAATTTTTAACAGTTGTGAAATTCTTTCCCCCCCTTTTTTCTTGGTTTCACCTGGCATTTTGTAATATCAATACCAATAAATTTGTTTCCGTGAAAATTGTATAGATCAGTTACAATGAAATAGAGAACTACTTATCGAATGTTTTAAGCAGAAAAAAAAATTGTTAGCATATTTCAAAGGTGAGTATCGGTACTGTTAAGACTGAATGTGTTGATATGATGAAATGTTCATGGCGCCTTGTGCATGCCATCAATTTTGTGCGTATATCTAACATTCCACTTAATACCTACGTGGTTGACTTAATTACAACCAGGATGCCACAAGCCTCATTGTTTAGGGTGAAATTCTATTGTTATAGAAAACGAGAAGTTATATTCTCTTTGTTTTTATATCTAAATTAATAAAACTACGAAATGATTTGTTTTTTTGTTTTTAAAGTTATTTTAGACAATTTTTTATGAAATGTTCATGGAAACAATATTGATTTGGGTGGAAATTATGATGTATTTATAATTTTAATTTATTTTAAGATTATAATAGTCTTTATTATTATTATTTTTTTAATTTTTCAACCCAAAATGATATGGTTTCAGTAAACATTAGACTAAATTGTCTAAAGTAATATTAGATATTTTTTTCTCATTAAGAAATAAGCAAAATAAATAAATAAATTTAATTAATATTAGGGATAGGATATTATAACAACCAAATAATGTTACTACCAATGTTATTATCATATCTTAACCGTTGATTTCCGTCAATCAGAGATTATCATTTTTCAAATCAAACTCATTATTTAAAATTTAAACTTTAAAAAACTATCCATTTTTCTTCTTCATGATTTTCATTTTTTATGTCTTTTTCTCAATAAAATAACATAACTCTATATGTATTTTAAAAGAACAAATAACAAATAATAATAATAATAAAAGATAGAGAGGCAGAACATGGCAAAAAATCCGTACTAGTGTTATTTTTGAAAAGTATCTCCATGTTAAAACATATTTGTAAAGAATAACGAGAGTAGAGCAGTCAAACATGTAAATTTGACTGACATGATCAGTCCCGCCACATACAAAGACGAGATCAGTAGATTTTTCTTCAGTCCCGCCACATCATTTGAGTCCCGCCACTTTGATTGGCTGCTCCACTTTGATTGGCAGAGTCCCGCCACTTTGATTGGCTGCTCCACTTTGATGCAGAGACCCGTCACCTCCCCTGGCAGGTTCCATTGCAATTTGAATATTACCATTCATTTGGAATCCGCTTTTGGAGTCCTCCACAAATTTACAACCCTCCCTTTCTTATCCAAACTATCTTCTTCTTCTTCTTCATAACCTGTAACCCGGTTCCTCCATTTTCGCAAGTCGGTTGTGGAGCAAAGGTGATAAACAAATTTTCACTCAACCAAATTTCCTTCTCCAGTTGGTCCGGAGCAAAGTGAGCACGTGAGGGTCGGGTTTTCCTTTTCAGTTTAGTACTCTCTGAACCTTGCTTATATTACCTTGTTATTTTTATATCTGTGTAGTATTATTTTTTAGAGATTATTGTGTTATGTATTTGCATTATTTATAGGTGGATCTAGTTTGTTTGTTTGTGCAGGGACCACATGTTTGGTGTTTTTATTTTTTTGGGGACCACCGTTTGATGTTTGCATGTGGTATTTTTTTTGCATGTGTTTTTTAATTAATGAGTGTTGCATGGTATTCATTTGGAGAGGAAATTGTTATCATGGATCTGTTAAAAAAACTGAGTAATTTTTTTTTTAAATCTCTTACGAGTAAATTGGCCAATTTGTTTAGCCTAACTAATAAATTGGCCCATTTGTTTTGCCTAACTAATAAATTAATTAATAATATTAAGCAAATTATATAATTAGTAGTATTGTTGTATTATATGTTAATGTATGTTAACTTAGTCATCATTAATGTCATAATTAAATAATAATCATGTTATTAATTTTCTTTTAAATTTTAAAATATTCAGCATTAACGGAGAATTTTTTTTTAGAAACCTTAGCCATCAAAAAATTATTCCTAAAGCATATTTGTAATTAGTAATAATATCCGCCTTCACATGATAAACACATAAATTGTCGCAGTACGAAAACTTCAACAATGTATAGTACCTAGGATGGCCTCAGATATAAAAAGTGAGTCAAGTTGTTTGTGATCTTGACAAAGGGTTGTGCTGACACAAGAATGTTTTCTAACCCATTTACTGACTAACCAGCTGTTGCTATTCTTCGGTTTAATTGCCCTTACTCGCCAATTGCGGCCTTCTTCATGCTTACGACATCTCATAGACAATTTCGTGGTAGTACTCTCAACCACTACAGCTTCTTGATGCTCATTCATGCAGTAATGTTTTATAGCAGCTTGAACATCACTCTTCGACCGGAACTCTTGTTTCACATACATTTCGTCTCCTCTTGTCCACGGACCACGACCTAAGCCTTCAACATCCAGTATGTCTTCGTTCGGGTAATCAAAATTAACAGCCTCATAGTGTGGGATGTCATCCCAAAATGGTGTCATATCTACAAAAAAATAAAAAATAAAAGATTTCACAAATATTAAAGCGATTATATAAAAATTAATCATACAAGACGTTCAATAATCATACAAGACGTTCAATGGCTAACCTGATGATGGTGGAATAACCGCATTATTGGACGTAGGGATAACAGTCTCATGTGTTATGGGATTATCCTGATGTTCATCATCACCTCCATCACTTTCATTCTGATCATGGTCATTTGCCAGTAGAGTGTCTTCATCTTCCTCCTCCTCTTCATTGTCAGGTTCAACATCTACCATATAGTCGCTTTCATCTCCACTTGCAATAGTTGATTGTGTGGGCTGGGGTACCGATGATGACGGCATTTGTGTCTGACTGTTAAGGTCCAACCCACGTGTCGGTATTGACATGTCGTCTGATGTCTCAATATCGACATATAACTCAACAAATTGAGACGTAGTAGAGGTTTGGGCAAATGTTCCAAGAAAAATATCAATGTCCTCATCATCAATTATTTCAAAACCTGCATATTTCCGATTTCCACATGGGACTCGACCCGTTACTGAAGAAATTACCTGATTTTGTTGCAACTTCAACTTCTGGCGGATCTTCTGAAGTAGATCTTCAATGGACAAGCCTCGGACAATATACATTGCTCTTTTTTCCCCTTCGAATCTCAACCCGCCTACACTGTTAATTTTAGAACCATTAAAATATACAAAAGACCGATATTGTTCCATTGTACTGTGTATTTATGCAAATAATACAAAAGGATCAGATAAAAGTGGAGATTAAAAAAAAGTAAATAAAAAACATTAAATAGCATAACAACAACTCATTCAAAAAAAATTACGACATTACAAGAAGGTGATATATACAACAAAATTTTGACATTATAACTAAGCAACTCATACAAAAATATTACGACAAGCAAAAAACCCATATGTTAAAATCATATACAAAAATAGCAAACACTCTAAACTCCGAACTTCATACAAAAATAGCAAACACCAGAACACTCTATATATAGCCAAGGAAGTATTCCCGTAAGTGTCAGTGGCGAGATTAGTTTTGTAGAGTACGGGACGCTACCCCACGAGTATCGCGTGGGTTCAGAGAAGGACAACGTAAACCGCCATGTAATGTGGCGGAAGTGGGCATAGTCGCGCCACATTACCTGGGGGAGTGGGTGACGTGGCAGAGTCCTGCCACATTACCTGGCGGGAGTGGTTGACGTGGCAGAGTCACGCCACATTACCTGGCGGGAGTGGCATAATCTCTCCAACTCATATGGCGGGTCTGATGACGTCAGTCCACTTTACATGTTTGACTGCTCTATTCTCGTTATTCTTTACAAATGTGTTTTAACATGGATATATTTTTGAAAAATAACACTAGTACGGATTTTTTTGCCCGCAGAACATTTCTAATTTCATCGGTCTAATCTTAATATTGAAATATTATAACGAATTGAGAAGCAAAACGCTGGCGTTTGGTTTTGAACATGAACAAGGCGATGTGATGTTTATGTAAGGAAGCAGAGAAGGAAGCCGAAGAAGAGAAGGTAAGAGCAGAGCGAAGTGGTGAGTGAGGAGGAAAATGGGAAGCAGAGGTCCACCTCAAACCCATACCAATTCCGCTGCCATTTCAAGGGGTTACAATTTCGCTTCTACTTGGGAACAGGTCACCTTCCTTTACTTTCCCTCTTCACTATCTCTCAATCCACCCTTCCAAACTTTCATTTTTCTTCGCTGTAATTCTCTGAATTTTCTAGATCTCGTATTCTCAAACTGCTTTTATATTCAATTATATCATCTTAATTGATTTTTTGCTTCTAAATAAATCTAAATCTCACTCCGTAATGGATCAGATCTGCGATGTTATCTGCGCTGATTTGATTGATATCTAAAGTAAGTTTTGTTTTGCAGAATGCTCCTTTGACGGAGCAACAACAAGCCGCGATTATATCCCTTTCTCATGCGGTTTCTGAGCGACCATTGCCTCTCAAATTGGTTAGCCTTGTGCTTGTACTTGTACTCGTACTACTGCCATTTACATTTAGTTAATTACTATTCTCTTGAATCAAATGAAATGTTATTCGAATTCGTAATGATGAATTTGTAGGCACAAGAGAATGCATCGGTGCAAGACAATGCCTTGTCTGTTAAAACCAAGGATAACTCTTTCGATGATTCTGGAGCTATTGAGGCTGTTATGGTCAACACCAATCAGGCAAGCTATCATCTGATTTGTGGCTTTTAATGTTTGGCATGAGTTTTTACTTAGTTTCTTTTCTCTTTGAATTTGATGCAGTTCTACACATGGTTTACAGAACTTGAATCTGCCATGAAATCAGAGGTTAGTACTTAGTAATGTCTTGTCACGCCATTGAGTTGCTTCACACTCTGTTAATTTTGATTGTGGAGTCTTAACTTATTCTCCAATTGTAGACAGAGGAGAAATATCAACATTACGTTAACACTCTAACAGAGCGTATAGAAACATGTGATGATATTCTCCAACAGGTAATTTTGTATTTTGTTCTACTGGGTTAGTTCCAGTTGCAGCTATCTAGTTTGGTGACTATTCTTTTCTAATTCATTTTTCCACTTGAACTTCTTGATCTCTTGCAGGTTGATGACACCTTAGACTTATTCAATGAACTACAATTGCAGCATCAGGCAGTAGCTACAAAGACTAAAACGCTTCATGATGCATGTGACAGACTGGTGAGGATTTGTTACTTATCACCTTATTCTCATTTTCATTTATTTTTAAGTGTTGGCAGAAATGATTCCAAAATTCATATATTGGGTATTGGTTTCTAATGATCTCTTATTCCTTTAATAATAGGCCACATAGCTTTATGTATATGTTAAACTAATAAATTGGAAAAACTAATAAATCAGAAGAACAAGTTAATGGAAGTGGAGATTTTAGGTTGCTTTGCTGCATTTCCCTTTTCACATGGTTATAAAAAATTTCAGCCTAGTATTAATGATTTACATGCAATACATTTTGTTGGATCTATTATTCCTATTTGGAAGTTGGAATTATGATTTTTATTTTATTTCATTTTTACTCGGTGTTCTTAGATTTCTTCTTCAGCTGAAATGACTGGTTTTTGCTCACTCTTGTTTTTCTATTACAGCTACAAGAGAAGCAAAGACTAATTGATTTTGCAGAAGCACTTCGTAGTAAACTGAATTACTTTGATGAACTGGAGAATGTAAGGTCTGACTGCTGGCTTGACTGGATCTTTTTCTTAGATTTGTTTTTCCATCTTGTCCTTTTTTCTTTAATGATATAATAGCATATTTATTTTTGAAGAATGTGAACATGCTAATAGGACATACAAAAATTTATATGCCCCTAGTACCTAATAATATCTGCGATTGAAAGGTGCCATTATGCTAGACATGAGGGCAGTGCCACAACGAGTGCATGTTATTTTGTTGCAGCTGCTTTAATCTTTCAAACTCTGCATGTTATTTTTATTCAGCATGCTTCTTCTGGTGGAAGTGGTAGAATTTTTACTCTAGCTTAAATTGAATTTATATACATATTCTTTATACCGATGGTCAAGAGTTCTTTGTTTTATTCGGAAGTTGTGAATCTGATGCGAAACTGCAAATAGTTATTTTCTTGTAAGTGATGTATATCGTTTGTTTAAATTCTGCTCTACAGGTTGCTACCAATTTTTATTCTCCAAACATGAACGTTGGAAATGAAAACTTTCTTCCGCTTCTAAAAAGGCTTGACGAATGCATCTCGTGAGTAAATTTCCAGTTTCATTCTTGTACATTTCGCCATTGGCTTGCTCAGTGAATATAATGTCACTAACTGATTTTAATTATCTTCTTTTTTAATTGATCATTGACATTTTTAACTCTTATATTAGGTATGTCGAAAGCAATCCCCAATATGCAGAATCCAGTGTTTACTTGCTTAAATTCCGGCAACTCCAGGTATATAAATTTTACTACTAGGAATTGTTAAGTAATTTAAGCAAACGGAATGTATTACTTTTGGTCTTCTGTCTATGGTTGGAAGTCTTATGATATCTCATGTTTAATAAGTATTTAACCTTCAATAACTTGGAAAAATTGTTGTTTTTTTATAGTCTCGAGCACTGGGCATGATGCGTTCTCATGTACTTGCAGTTCTTAAAGGTGCCTCTTCTCAGGTGAAGTTAATTTAACGGGTTGATTGGATAATGTATGTGCATATATATATGTGTGTGCATGTGTGTATTCTTCAATAATATACATATTTAGAATTCTATGTTAAAGTAATTTGGTATTTACCTTACATCAGGTCCAGGAAGCAATCCGTGGCAGTGGGGGCGATAAAGCATCTATCTCCGAGGGAGTAGAGGCATCTGTAATATATGTTCGCTTCAAGGCAGCAGCAAGTGAGGTAAGCCTCTCCTTTTCTATTCGAAATAAATCTTTGGATTTGATGGTTTTTTACAGAGAGAAAACACAATGGTCAGCTTTAATGAATAAGTCTTTCTGCAGCAGATCTCTACCTCTCCTCTGTATTGCTGATTAAGAATTGTAACTTTTGCAGCTTAAGCCGCTGCTTGAGGAAATTGAAAGCAGGTCTTCAAGGAAAGAATATGGTCAAATCCTTGTAGAATGCCACAGATTATACTGTGAGCAACGCCTCTCTTTGGTGAGAAGATACATGCTTGGTCATTGTATATTGCCTATAATTTGTTTCAACATTATTGATTCAACTGATAGCAAAATTCTTTGTTTTATTCCATGTAGATAAGAGGTATAGTTCAGCGGCGAATATCTGAGTTTGCCAAGAAAGAGTCCTTGCCATCATTGACTAGATCAGGATGTGCATATCTCATACAGGTAGTGATTTTTTTTTTTAAAATTGTGATGTCTTTTTATGGCTTTTGGCCATGTGTCTTTTTTGCATATAGAATGAAGGCAATCTTCACTATGATATTAAGTGTTTAGATTGGCTTTAGAGTTTAGACAGTGGTAGAAAGTGGTACATAGTCAGACATGTGCAATGAAGTGTATTGAGTATTATACTGGTAGAAAAATTAAAACAAATGGAGAGATGCACTGTGGGTGTGGTTATTTTAGAAAAGTGACTTTGATTTTCATTTTACCTTTGTAACCACAATTTCTAACAAAAGTTTGAATTGGGTGAGGAGATTTTTAGCAGTTTTGTGGCAAAAACGACAATGGAAATGTTCTTTTTATGATTAATAGAAATGTGTTTGATGATGTTAAAATCTGCTAATTTTTAAATGGAATATTGATTTTCAGTGAAGAAGCTACAATTTGATCATTGTGCATATGGTTAGAATTGCAATTTGTCTGATGTTCTGCACTGAACATGCACTGATAGGGTTATTTTAGGGTTGTTCAAAACTTTCACTTACGGTTTTTGCTTTAATTTCAGCAGTCCTTCTTACACATTCAAATTCTTGCCATTTTTATATCTCTGTTTTTTATTATGTTTTTATTTGTATAGTGTCCATGATATTAATATATTGTAATTTGCTACTAAAATTGTATCTAAACCTCATTAAGCATTTAAGCCCAAAGGTGTTCTTTGTATTATTGAAATTTATTGATTTTTTGTGTTCTGAGAGTTTTTCTGAAGATGTGATGACAATAACAATTAAGCCTTATGTATAATTAAGTGGGGTCAGCAATATGGAAAAAATTGATGCCATTGGGCTCTGTCAAAAACCAAATTTTCTATAAAACCATTTAGAACACGTCTTTTTTAGTTGTTTCTCCTAAGGTTTTAGACTTTTCCTCTACCCTATTTAATTGGGCTATCTTCCATTTGATCCCCTTTTCTTATTGGTCCTTCTCTCAAAAAAAATTCTTTTCTTCTCCTTTTTGGGATGAATTTATTAAATTTCTTTATTTATACAATTATAATCATATTTTAGTTTTATCTTAAATATTATGCAGTGCTTGCTGTTTCATATTATATTGAATAGTTGTATAAAAATTTTTTTTGTCTAAAAAAGTTAATTTATACAAAAAAAAATTTAAATCCTCTAATTCATTTAGTTGATTATCTTTTTGTTTAATAAATAGAAAGAAAAGAAGCTTAGAATCTTCCTAAACGTTGGGACCAATAGATTTTCATGACTTTAAATTTCAACAATTAATGCCCTGAATTATCCATTTTTTGTTAGTTCATCTTATGTTTTCAACAAACCAACCTATCCATTGATTGCCTTAGTAGATTTCCAAAACTGAAAGCTGCAGGGTTTATTAGACGAAGCCCCAAGGTTGAAGGACGTTTGGTTTATTTTTTTCCTTACATATTTCAATATTATACAAAGCTTACAGATTTTCAGTAGAAAAACAAATGTTGATCTTTTAAGTATTCTCTTTTGTTTTTTGTGCTAAATGTGAACTTTTAAATGATATTACTTGCTGCATATCTATATGGAGGAAAGGCTCATTGACTGTAATTTGAAGTGCAGGTCTGTCAACTTGAACACCAACTCTTCGATCATTTTTTCCCAGCTTCTTCGAAGGATATTTCAAGTTTAGCTCCATTAATGGATCCACTGTAAGTTTGTATTCCTATTACATAAGAATACTTGGTTTATTTTCTTTGAACAGAAGGAACATTCATTAGAAGGAAGAAAAGAAATTATCATTAAGCAACTGAAAAAGAGAAAAGAGAACAGAGAAAACAAAAGGAAAGTACGAAAAAAGAAAGCAAAAAGAAAAAGGTTCTCTTATTCAAGTCCTGCTATTACTTTCTTCCCACTTAATACCTAGGAAGTTGGAACTCACTTTTCTTATGGATGTGGAAGTGGAAAGGAGCTTTCACATAGTGGACATGTAGCTTCTTTTATGGTGCAGCCCATAATAGTCATTTTGCATGTCCCAAGTGTAAGTAATGTTTGGGTAGTGCGCCTAGGAAATATTTTAGGCATGTAACACATGTCCAATTAGTGTTTGACAAGGTAAGCAAAGGAACAATAGAAGAATATTGGTGCTTGATGCATGTCCAACTTGCAATGTGGCACCTTGCTTGGGTTGTTGATTTTTCTCAGTTTATACCCAGTTTTTCTCTGTATCTGTTCTTATTGTTTAGTGTGGATGTTATTCTTTATAGCCAAATTTTTGCATATTCCCAATGCATGCATATAGTGTCTACAACCTTTATGTTTTGATCAATTTTGCTTGCAGGTCAACATATTTGTATGATACACTGCGTCCTAAACTTGTCCATGAAACAAATATTGATTTTCTTTGCGAACTTGTTGATATACTTAAAGTGGAAGTCCTGGGGGAACAGCATAGTAGAAGGAGTGAATCACTAGGCGGTCTTCGTCCTACATTTGAGAGAATTTTAGCAGACGTTCACGAACGGTTGACATTTCGTGCTCGGACTCATATACGTGACGAGGTGGTTTACTTTTAGATTTTTTTGTTTATTTTAGTTATTGATTTTTTAATGTTCTTCTTACTTTTGCCCTTCTTTATTTTTTAACTGTTAAATATATTGATATTTCTAAATATTTGATTTTTGTCCTTCTGGTTGTTTATTTTCCACCTCATTACGAAAAGGAAAAAAACACTATTAAATGTAGAACTTCGTCAAATTTTGTTCATATACTCAAACTTGGGGCTTCATTTTTTTACTTTTATCAAGAAATTAGACCATTGTTGGCCTCATTAAATGACCAAATCTCTTTATTTATGCACAGAAATGAATGATCTGGTAATCTTGACATTTTACATAATATATATTTTTTTGGATTAGATGACTTACATGTAATTGAGATTATTTGTGTGGGCTTGCATGTGTTTTTTTAAATAAGTATCATGTTCTAGTTAACATAGTTGTGTTTTTGTTGTCATGTCTTGATTTGTTGGTTCAACAAAGCATATGATATGAATATCCACAACCATGTACAATGGGAAATCATAATGTATAAACTCAAGTCACAGTGTGTTTGTCAAGGGATTAGGGAGATGCCAAGTCCTTCCAGACATATTTAGATGAATGAAGTGAATGATTGCCAGTCTTAAGAAACATACTGTCAGCTTAAATGTACTACTTTTGTATTGCTGGTTGATAACTTTTTCACTCACCATATTTTTTCCCTTGAGGTGGTTATTATAAGAATACAAGTTTCTTTTCTGATATCTAGGTTTCTGGATATTTTTACAGATAGCAAATTATACACCATCTAATGAAGACTTGGACTACCCTGAGAAGCTGAAGAAATCTGCTGAAAGTACATCTGAGATCAATCCGGTAAAGTGTCTTTACCTGCAATTTCTTGTTTTAGCTAGAATATAATTCAACCGGGAATGCTTATCACTAATGATGATTATTGCATGCTGGTTTTCCTCCGGTAATGCACATTAGACTTTTTTAATAACTGAGTTCTGGGTGCTTGCTGCTGCACCAGTTGCTTGTTGAGTTATGTTAACTTGGTTAAAACTATGGATGGATTCTTCTATGTTTATGATTATTTCATCTTCCATTTTTTGTAATTTACAATTTGCTTTAAATTTGCAGGCTGATGACAACCCAGATATATTTAAGACTTGGTATCCGCCCCTGGAGAAAACTCTATCAATTCTTTCGAAGCTGTATCGTTGTTTAGAGTCAGCGGTTTTTACAGGTTTAGCACAGGTATGAGAGGTTTTATTTTAAATATTTGCAGTTTCTTGCCCTGTATTCCCCATCTTTGAATATTTATTAACAATCGGATTTTGTTTTTTCAATCAGGAAGCAGTGGAAGTTTGCTCAGCATCTATTCAGGTAAGGCAAAAATCAGTTGTCTGGTCTATGCAATATCATGATCATGGTTAAATAATGTAATATAAATATTATTGTGGAAATTTCTGATTATCTATATTGGGGCATGCTATCATCTTTTTTTTTTTTGGATAAAAGAAGTTGAATTAGAAATAGAAATTAGGAAGCAGTACAAAAATATGGAGGATCAGGAATCCTCAGACCAGATAAAGAAAATTAAAATGACAATGCAGAAACAGAAGTCCTATAAAACTATTCGGTGTAGAAGAGCTGTCCAATCTCTTTACATATCTGAAATACTGATCCCCTGAAATAATATCTGTGCTGAATGCCAAAGAGAAGCCATGCACACAGTCCTTTCCCAAAGCAGATTTAAAAGTGAAGATCCTCCTTTGAAATACGAGCATTCCTTTCCAACCACACAAACCAAAAAATCCCGTAAACTGTGCATTGCCACAAGGTTTTGTTTTCCTTCTTATCACCAAACCCTTGAAAGTGAACTTGATGAAACTGATCCAACGAATTAGGAAAAACCCTATTCTCACCAGAAAACTAAAAAGCTTATATTCCGAATTTAGCTCACTGGTAACAGCTGAACAATGGAGGAATAAACGAGGCAAAGTCTCTGACTCTGCTGCACATTACGAGTAAATTTTTGGTACTTGTACAGCACATACTCCCCTACTAAAATTAGAAATACATGGACTCAGTTATGCAGGACAGCTTACTCTTGTCTGTCGTAAGAACTTCAAGTGAGTTAATCCCTTTTGTTCCTAATTCCCCATTCAATGTTACCTTCATTTTCTCTCACAGATGTGTCCAACCTTTGCCAACTCATGGAACACATGTTGTTTCACATAATGTATTATCACACACAGATTACAATCTGCCTAATGTTACATAAACATGAGTCTCCACTGCACAAGGGGCTGCCATAACTACTAAAATTATAGTCTCAAATACAGCATTCTTTAAAAACTCAACAATGTGGCATTAAAGAAGTGGGTGGAATAAATACACTTCGGTGAGTCATTTATTTCTAATTTTAGTTGGTGTAGCACTGAGTCCTTAGTACTAAGTAGTACTGAAAATTTATCCGCACATAACACATCAGGAGAGAGAACTTTATGGAGTCATCAAACCTGCAACAAGTCATTAGTGTTAATCCTATTAAGTACTGCTGTCCAAACAAAAGATTTGACCTTAGAAGGAGCTTTGGATTTCCAAAATGGGGCATGTTATTTATTTATTTATTTTATATAAAAGGAAGTTTCATTAAGGAAGAAAAAAAGAGTACAATGCTAAAGGATAAGACAACCTCACCAGAAAATCACGGAAGGAAACACCTAGAAACTAAGAGATTGAGTCATGTAGCAAGGCATGCCAATATCTCTGCATGTCTAACAAAGAAACATCCATAAAAAGTGTATGAGCAGAGCACCACAGACAAGATTAAAAAAAAAAAAAACCTGAGCCAATTTTTTGCCTAGAGATGAAGTTCCATTGAAAATTCTAGTATTCTTTTCCAGCCAAAGACATCCGACAACAACAGAGGCGGAGCTCTGCATTGGAATCTTAGGTTCTCTATGAAAACTAAAGCTCTAAATTTAATATGGAGCAAATGATGTAGATCCTTATGGTAGACCCAATTCTCATCGAAAATCCCAAAAACCTTATTTCAAAGAAAATTCGCTGCAGAAAAATATGAAAAAAAATAAATATGATTCTCTATTTCTGAGCTAGAAGCGTAGAACAGCACATTAAAGACATATTAGGAGACAAAGGAGTGAGAGGTCTGCACTTTCATGTTATCTTTTTTATCATGGATTATTTGGATTTGACAACTGTCCTTGATATTTTGACATGCTTTGAGGTTCCAATATGACCTTGTTCCATTTCTTGATTGCTGCTTCCTCTTGTCTGGTACAGAAAGCAAGCAAATTAATTGCAAAGGGGTCATCACAAATGGACGGACAACTCTTCCTTATAAAGCATCTTTTAATTTTAAGGGAGCAGGTAATCCTGGTTGTGACTCCTTTATAAACTATTTAGTATATTTTATATGATTTGTGAGTAATCATTTTCGGATCTTCCAGATTGCGCCCTTCAATATTGAATTTTCAGTTACGCAAAAGGAACTTGATTTCTCTCATCTGCTGGTTAGTTTTTCGTAGCCTAATAATATGCTTTGTGAGCTGAGTACAATATATTGCCTTTCTTGTTTCAAATACTTGTCAAGTTTATACTCAATTCATTGTCTGTTACTGTTTTATTGTTTTGTGAATTTGAAGAAAAAGAAAGAACTTGGCCAATAAGTCTCAAATAAGAAGCACATTACTTCTCATCAGGTCATTTGATCTTGATTTCTGAGAATTCTCTCTACTGTAATGATTAGGAATCAGAGATGATGTTGCTTCTTGTTATGTCATGATTTTTATCAATGGAAGCCTACAACTTCCCATAGAAAATGAATTATTCTTGAATTTCACCCATGGCTGGAATCATTGACTAAATGCACTAATTACTAAGAGGAAAGTACTTTTTTTAATGGAATAAGTATTGTGTAATATAGATTACAAGTATACCAGGGAAAGGAATAGGATAAGGTATCTTAAAGGGATATAAAAAAGAATAAAACAATAGAACAAAAGAAAAGAAAACTAAGGAGACTAGGGATGCAGTAGGGCTGCCCAATCCCTTTGCAAATTGGATGACCCTATTGCAAAGCAAATTTAGTGGGAAGGAAATTCACTTAAAGATGCGTAAGTTTTACTCCACCAAGAGGCAAATATTTGTCTTCAATAAATATCATAAGACAAACAAACAATGATGAAATTCAGGAAGTTAAATTACCAATGATATAATAAACTACAAGAACCACTTACTCTTAATCCATTTGATTTACCTATCCTTGGGTTTTATGTCAAAACTCTCAATTGAGCATGTAGGTGCTGTACGAATTTTTTTATTCATGGAGTTTGCCTGTTAATAAATTGTCATGACTAGGATTTATTTTGAGATTGCTAATTTAACTTTAGTATCACTAATATATTATGCCAAATGAAAGTCTAATTTTACTTATGAATACAATGAATATGGTTCAGGATCATCTACGAAGACTTCTAAGAGGTCAAGCTTCACTATTTGACTGGTCAAGGTCAACTTCATTGGCGAGGACTTTGTCTCCCAGAGTTTTGGAAAATCAAATTGACACCAAGAAGGTTTGTGACTTTGTGAAATTAATATGGTTGGGTTAAATGACTTGTGAAGCAAACCCCTTGTTGATGTTTTGGTTATACATTGTTAGTTTGTTACTTTCACCCTTATGTGAAATCAGATAAGAAACATTGATTAGACATAACACTGTCAAAATTGAAGAGTTTAAATTATCTTCTTTGGCATTTGGTCCTTGAACATTTGTTTTACATTCAATATGAATTTGATCTTGATATGCATATATGGGGTCCTTTTGGATGGACTTTTGAAGAAAGGATTTGTTATGCCTTGTTTTTTGTAGAAGGACTTTTTTAAAAGCTAAAGTTTATTTTGCATTTGGATGTAGTACATGAAAAACACTTTTGACTAAAAAAATTATTTGGATGTTAAAATTAAAAAACTTTTTATGTATAAAATTACTAAAAAAGAAATATGATAATAAATCATGCAAGATTTGGTGGTTGTGATGGTAGCGGTGACGACAAGGTGGTGGTGGTGATGGCGGAGACAGTGGGGCTGGCAGGGTGGTGGTGGTGGACAGGGTGATGGCGGGGGCGGGGGCGGGGTAAATTTGGATTTTGAGAAAATATTTAGTTTCTGAGCACTGTTTTGGGGCAAAGCTTTAGGTTTAGTCATATGTAATTATGAATGGAACTCCTTGTGCTGCTAATAGTCTCTATCCCAGCATTAATTGACTGGAGAATTGTTAAAATGGAATTATTAGTGAAGATGAGGAATTAAAGGTAAACATTAACCACTCTTAACCCCCCGCGCCTCTCTCTCTTTTTTACTGTCCATATCTTGGCTAAAATTTTCTCGAGTGATTCTCCTTTAATCATTTTTTTATATGTTGCGTGATAAAATTTAGGCTATGATATGGTGCCTTTTGACATATATTTTCTTCCAGGAGCTGGAAAAAAGCCTTAAAGCCACTTGTGAGGAGTTCATCATGTCAGTTACTAAGCTAGTTGTGGATCCTTTGCTCTCCTTTGTTACAAAGGTATTTCTCTGCAACCTAGTTATGTGTTTCTTTACCAACTAGTCAACTGAAAACAGATCCTTTGTTTTAAAGTGAAGGCACTTGTAATGCATAACCGTTTCTTAGTACGAAATTTTCGTCATTTACATGCTGCGAATCTCATGACTTAATAATGCATCTGAAATATTTCTTTCTTACTAAAGTACATTTAATATATCCTTGTAACTTCCTATTACTATTTTGGTATCAAAACTGCTTCTATACAGCAATCATTATAAAGATTTTACTATTTCTGTTACCTTTAAAAAGAGAAACATATTTAGCAGACTTTCCATATTGTTTTCTTAGGTTACAGCAGTCAAAGCTGCATTATCTTTAGGTGGTCAGAATCAAAAGCCAGAGTCAGTTATGGCTAAACCTTTGAAGGATCAGGCTTTTGCTACTCCAGATAAGGTGGCTGAACTTGTTCAGAAGGTAGGTCATTTCAATTACGTACATTATTTATTCATTGGAGAAAGGGGGCGAATAGGAGTAGTGGTAAAATTGTTCCTCCATGACTGAAAGGTCATGGGTTCGAATCCAGAAAACAGCCTCTTTGCAATTATGCAAGGGTAAGGCTGCGTACAAGGATTTCCTCCACCCGACACTCGCTAGTCGGGTTTAACGGGGAGTGGTTTAAATTTATTCATTGGAGAAAAGAGCATTCTCTGAAAGGATCCTTTCTACGAGGAATTCTTACTTTTGGTTTGATAATCAAAGATAACTTTGTGCTGAATAATTTTTCAATTACATTGCAAAGGCACTAGTACCCTATGCTAGTCTTGGAACACCATCTTCAATGCTTCCAATCTTATGTTTAAAACAAGTAACACGGTAGCTTTAGATAAAACAGAAGGGCTGAAGGTCTGTTCTTCAGGAATTGTATTGTTTATTGCTCGCTAACCAAATTGTCCCTTTTCTTCGAACATGTGGTCATGGAGAAACTGATCTTTATCTTAATGATATCATGTCTAAATGGAAACACAAGAAGAAAAAGAAAAAAAAAGTTCCTCATGTTGTCTTGATTTGTGAATTCTTTTCTTTTCTGTAACTCAATATCATGGGTAGAGGGTGATTGACCATTATGCCCCTGTATTTCAAATAATTTACCACTTTGCCTCCCCTTTTAACCTTTTATCAAAACTATACATCAATTTGTCCCTGTTTGACTACGTTGACTGCCAGTTACTCGAGTAACTCAGGCAAGTGGGCAACTCATATTTAGATCCACGGATATTTTTTATTCAAACCAAGTTCTAATGTCTTGTGCATGTATAAATGGACTTGGGATGTGTGTTTGTGGGTCCTTTACAATTGAGGGCAGTCCCCATGCAATTGAAGGTGTCGAAACATAATTTTCTGCTGATTTTCATTATGACTTGTAAAATTGGGTTCGCTTTTTATTAATCCATGCTTATTATATCATGCATGCACATATTTGCACTTCATTTATAAGTTCAAGGGTCCAAAATAATTGAGGACAATCTCCATTCAAGCTCTTTATACCCTAAACTAAATTTACTAAATTTAATTTTATGTACATATTTATGTTCATGTGGCATTGCTTTAAAAGATTTATACTCATTTAATTTGTCATTCCCAAAACCCATGAAGTAAACATTTATTTGGAAAATGTTTTTGACCAAATGCCCTCCTGAGATTTGTCATCGCTTAGCTCTCGAAAAGTTATATGAAATAAAAAATAAAAAAACCCGATTCGCACAACTGTGCCAAAAGTTATGTCCTTCCAAAGTTTATACAATTTTTAGTGTATGAAGAGTTTGAATGGGGATTGTCCTTAATTATTTTGGACCCGCAAACACCTATCCCAAGTCCATTTATACATGTACAAGACATTAGAACTTAGTTTGAATAAAAAATATTCGTGGATCCAAGTTTGCCTTAATTACTTGAGTGGGCCAACTGGTTGTCAAAGTGGTCAAATAAGGGCAGATTGATATATAGTTTGAAAAGAGGGGTAAAGTAGTAATTTTATTAATAAACAAGGATAACGGGGTCAATCAGCCATGGATAGATGAGTTTTGAATTTTAAGTTTGTGAATCCATTCTTTTATCGAGCTTAATTGATGCTCTGCAATCTAGGTCAGGACTGCTATTCAGGAGCAACTGCCAGTGGTGATAGCAAAGATGAAGCTTTATTTGCAGAATTCATCAACAAGAACAATACTTTTCAAACCAATAAAGTAAGCTTATATGCAATGTAGAATTACAGTTTAGACATTTTCCTGCATGCCTTTGCCATGATAAGTGCGTCTTGATTTTGTTTCCTATTGTTTAAACTGTCAAATAATTTATGTCTTACACTTCGATAAATTTCTAAAATCTAAACTTATTGATAGTTAAACTTAAGAGATCTTTTATCGGCAGAAATGCCAATTAATTATCTGTTGTGCATTAACGCCATGTTAGATTAGAACTAACTGCTTAATGTCTTACCAATCTTAAAATGCTGTTTTTTTCTCATGTTCATTTAGGACAAATATTGTTGAAGCCCATATCCAAGTACAAACCCTACTACAGTCAGAATACACGAGTGAAGAAATCCAGATTATTAATCTGAAATCCGTACAGGATCTGCAAACTGAGCTTGATAATCTTCTATAATCTTGCATGTAAAGGCCATACTTCATATCCATTTTTTTTTCCAGCTGGAGGATCCTGGACAAAGACTTAAGTAACATCACTATATTACATTCTAGATTATTTTGTAGAATCATTAGCAAGAGATGGCAAAGTTGTGGTTTTGCTGCAGATTATATATTTATTTTATTTTTGTACACTGATGGATATTTTTTGTTGTACATTTTCGTTAGTCAGCAACCAATGTATTTACCCAGCCTTACGCTGGTAATTTTTTGTTACAAGACACAATTGTATCTGTGTATCTGATTCCTATGGTTGAGAGTACATTTCCTCAAGCTTACATACGGCGACCCTAAAAAAGGTGGGAAAAAGAGGAAAAATTAAACGATGTCTTAAATTTCCTTGACTTTGCTCTCTGTTTTTTCAGTGAGGATGCTGTACTGTGTTGTCTCCTGGAATAAGTGTGTTGCATTTGAAGTATTTTTATACAATTTTTGAAATTCATAAGTTTTGCAATTTTTAGAATCTATAAATTTGTGCTTCTTTGTATTCTACTTTAGCGGTTTGAAAATTTTTAAATGCGTGCGCTTGATTTAAATCTTTAATATTTCTTTTAGAATTACGTCAACTGTTAAGAGTGAATGGTTAATAAATTTATATAGGGGATAATGTGTGTCATTTTAAAGGATTTAAAGTTGTATCATTTTAAGTGAGAGAAAAAGATAAATTATGGGAGAGAGTGGACAAAAAAAAATGTGGATCTCATTTTTTTGTGAGAGTGAAATGATATAAATTATGTCATTTAAAAAGATAAATATTTTTTCTATTTATATATTTCTATCTACGGGTAGAGTTATACTATTTCCTTGTGTGGGTATGCTTCTGTGTAAAATTTGTCTTCTGAGTCTCCCATTCAACCTCTGAAAACTTCGGTATCGGTAGCATTTAATAAGCGTATTGAACCACGGAATGTGATTTTTATTCTATACTAAAAAAAAATAGGTCATAAAATTAAAAATAGTATATTTTAATTTCATTATAACCAAGAACAGTATATAACATGTTTATCTTCAGATGAAGAGCCAAACGATACAGAAGTATGGGTATTCGTGGTCTGGATTGGATCGGTAAGTAAAAATTATCTAATTCAATTCCTTTGGTTTAATCATGTAATCATCCATTCAATTTAAATTTTTTTCAAATCCGATTCAATCCAATTTTATTCTGTTTGAATTATATCGATTTTTGGTTTTTTGAAAATCTTAATATTTATATGATGATTATTGTGCAAATAACATAGCTTTTGCATGTATCAACTTTGTAAAATTTGTATGATGATTATTATGCAATCTAGAAGCATGTACAACAAAAAGTTGAATTACCATCTTTTAATTCTAACAAAAAAATTATTATATGGTTCCCTGAGAACGAAGTAACCCAAATTTTCATTCTATAAGGAGCTGCTATACAACAATAACCGATATAATAAAAATATATTATGTATCAAGCACAACCAACTTTCTTTAATATGATGGGTTAATGGATCTTGAATTTAGAATTATTATATAGATTTTGGGCTATAATTGAAAAAAGGCTCAAGTAGGTAGATAGTAAGGTTAGTGAATCTTGGATCGGTTTTCACCAACCCATCCAAAAACCGATCCAATCCAATTAAATTTTACAAATTTTTTTCGGTTTTTGGTATTTTTTATTTTTCAATTCAGTCATCACAGTTTGAATCAATTTGGATCAGTTGATAAATACCGCCGACCAAAAGCATGTTTCCGATCCAAATAATTGGGTTAGTAAATAGTATTAATATTAGTTGGCTACTTTACACGGTTAGGAAAAAAGAGGTTGCGGTCAGAGAAGTTTTTTATTTTTTTACTTTTTATGTGGATAGAATTAATTTTTGAGGTAAATTTTATATAATTTAAAATTTACATATATAATTATATTTATTTCAATTTAGTATTCAAACAAAATCAATTCAATTCTTTTATATTATTCTCAAATACAAATTAATTCTTGTCACATCTATTCTTTCAAAAAAAAAAATTCTATTAACATGTAAACTAAACGAACCGGAACAGATAAAATCTGAATTCCCGTAGATTTTTAAGGAGTTTCGTCAGTATTCAGTTTAGACTTTGGGAGTAATTCTTAATTAGATTGTGCTTATTATGAATCCTTAAACCATACTTAACTAGTGTAGAATTGTAAGGCTTTGATAGAAATTAAAAAAGCACCCATCTTCAAATATATTTTTTATATGTTAAAAAATGACATGATAACGTGCCTACCTAAAATTTTCTCAATGCTACGATTTCACATGCAAGGAAAAAAGAAAAGCTGGGGTAATGCCAAAAGGCTCCAAAGGTTATGATTTTGAAAACAAAAGATAGTAAAAGAGAGATGAAATACATGATATACAAATTGAGGAGGAGGAGGGGTAAAAAAAACAATTCACTGTACAGTTTCCCCTGGTGGACATGATCCGGCATACCCTTTCAACAATCTCTGGCTACGATCTATTTTAAGATACACAAATCAACAGCTACATTTATGAGATAATACAATGCACAATACAAATATTGCTGGTATAAGGAAAGACATGGGATGAGAAACCGTGTCAAGGGAAGCTTGAATCTTCAAATTTACAGGATTCAAAATTTGAGCATATCAATCATCTCATGAATTTTCATCATAAAGGTCAGATTGGGACCCACTGGGGTGTAAGTCTGGAGGAGACCATTGATCTGGCACCATAAGAAAATATAAACTCATGGCTTTCCTGAACCGTTTCTTGTACTGTTGAGGTGATATAACTGTTGGAGAAGTATTCTTAGGTCCACCAAGTATGCCTGAAGTCTTCACCCAAGTTTCAAGTTGTTTATCCCATGTATATTGCCTCATAAAATCAATGATACCTAAAACCAGCTCATGTTTTTCCTCATCCACACCAACCAGCAATGAATAGTCCATCACATCTATTGACTGCAACAATATATACAATATTATGTCACCAAAAGAAAAAAAAGGGCCGACCCAATTCAAATACCCACTTCGTGAGTGTTTGGGGAAGGGAATACTCTAGGCAGTCTTTCCCCTATTTTTTGCAGAGAGACTGATTCGAACCCGTGACCTGACACACCACGGCAAGCAAGCTTACCGCTGAGCCAAGCCAGCCCTTCATGTCACCAAAAGAAAGTTATACTTTAATTCTACAGGGTAAAGAATGAATGTTAAGAAGGGCACTTACTGCAAGGAATGCGGTATCGTTCCACACAGCTCTCTCGAGCAACCGTTTTGCCTTGCTCCCAACGAATATTGGAGAGGTTGGCATAGCTTCAATGAGATTCTGATCCAGTAGAACTTTATTGCTCCCACTAGTATCTGGATTGTATCGTGATCGAGAAGAACCTTTGAGATCATAAAGCCGTCTGATGTTACGCCTATAAAGAAGATTTTCCATGACCAAAACATCCATTTTTGTTTCCTTCCCTCCTTTGAGGTGCTTTGATGTTACCTTCAAAGAAAAAAAGAAAGACACAAAAGCACACCCAGTGAGAACTGAAAAACGTATAGATGATTTGCACTAGGAAAAACAATGGCTGTTCAAAAGAAGATTCTAGCCAAATCTACAATGCAACCACTTATTTGGTTCCATGGTATGCGTGTTCATCTGGCAGTTTATAGAATATAGGATTGAACATGAATCTGACAAAAATATTTAGAGAATCCATAATGGTTGTACCATAGACTTTGTCATCTATATTTAATATGAAAACATATCCTGCATAGAGTACACTAGTCTTAAGCCTATGCTTATAAATACATAAAAAGGTATTTAATGCCTAAAAAAGTAGGCGAGGTATCAGGCACTCCATTACTAAGATTTTGATCTACAACTTGAAATACTATTATTAGTAAAAAAATTATATGCTATCAGAACAGAAGTTAACAAGAAGTACCTGATAAATGCCCAAGATCTTTGCTAGACAAGTTGGGCTTCCTGTACTGATTGACTCAGACAAATACTTAAAATAAGCTGGTGCAAACTTGATAAATGACTCAAGCTCTGTCTTTGTAACCTGCTTGATAATAAATCTATCATCCAGGGTTTTAGCAAAGAAAACATTGCTCTTTCCTCCCTGCGCCCCCCACTTCTTGCAACGACTAAGGGACCGAACAAAATCTATCTCAGAAGGGCAACAGGTTCTTCTTAGAGCCTCGAATCTCTTCGCATAGTAGCAAGTTACAGTATATTTCACCTTTCCAAGGGAGCTTTCATCAGTAAAAGAAACCCTTGCATGCAAATCCTTTGTGTATAAGAGTGGATCCCCAACCAGCAAACTCCGAGACCCAGAAGTGGATAACATGCTCTCATCAGAAGAGCCAAGACTTCTGTACGTATTAGTAAGTGTCTCATCAAAAGAGTTAAGAGAAAGGAGACTTGTTGAATCAAAGAGTGGCAATGAAACTGAACTGTCTCCACTATCTTTAGGTCTATCAGATTCCGACATCTGGATATGATAATCTATCGACACAAGCCCGTATGCTATAACACTAGTGGGTTCATCGTCATAGACAGGCACAATGGTATCATTAATACCAACAGGAAGAAGCAGTCTAGCACCAGTCTGGCGCTCCAACTCTCGAAATGAGAAAATGTGGACTGAGTTGTATTCAACAAGCTTCTGTGCATTGAAAGCTGAAGTTTTATTGAATGAACCAAACAAGTTTGCAAAGGGTATCCCAGTCCATCTAGTCTCAATCCCACTTATATCAGCAGTATAATTATCAAAATTTGATTTTGCTGTAACTATATTTGCCGCAGGTGAATGAACTGTCACAGCTACATCAGGTGGTAGACAAGCATTTTCTTTCGGTGATAAATTTATCGGGTGACTTTCTCCTGTCCATGCTGCATCAAGTGTATCAGATAAACTAGTCACAATATGAGATTCCCCATCTGGCAAAGCCCTCTGTCCAGCTACTCCAAACTCCAGAGAGTCAGATTTACCATTGATATTAGCACCACCAGAGAGAGAAAGATCAACCTTATCATGACTTGTGTCTTTACCCTTGTCCTCACCTTTGATCACTTCACTAGGCTGGCTAAGGTGGCTAGTGTCTTCTAAATCAAGGCTTCCATCGGTTTTTGTTTCTGAAAAAAAGGAATCAAAACTGCTATGGCCTCTTGCTGGCCTAGTGGCCAAATCTGCCTCAACAATCTTTTCCCTAGAACCAACCAACTTCTCTCTTTGAGAGGAGTTCCTCAAATCTTCTTTAAGAGTAATTTTACTTAGATTGGAAGCATATATCAGGCGCTGGTCCCAAATATAAGAAAGGATAAGGATATGTCTGTTCAATTTATTGAGCTCTAGAATATCAACCCCAGGCAGACCAGCTTTGGCCTCTTTACGCAGCAACTTTTGTAACAAGTCCTAAGTCATTCAACATTATAAATGGGAAACCAAAAGTTAATATACTATCACCTCTTACTCAGGCAAGGAAAATTAAAAAAAATTAAAAAAATTAAATGAACCCAATTTCTTTATCAATTATTATCTGGAAAGTAAGTCGACGGTTAGATCAAAACAACAAAAATGTAGCTGAGAATTTTTCATCCAAATCATTTGGGAACTCTTTGTTTGGGGGAAGAGTGCAGGGATGAAGAGAGTAGTCGAAGAAGGGGCAACGAATCTCAAAGTGTCAAACCACCTACCTCAAATTCTTCTTTCTCTTTCTGCAGCATCCTTATAAGTTCAGCAATTAGATGCCTAAAATCTGATGATGAATTTCCACCCTCCTGCAGCACCGGACCTGATATCTTTGCTGAAATTTGATGTAGAGCGTTGCACACTTCACTAAACAGTATTTCAGCCCTGTTATGCACCTGGTGGACAAGATCAACTAACTCATAAATATCGAAGCATCAGAAATAGATGCTATATCTCAACTAAGATTAGCTTATCAACCTCATTTTCTTCTTTCAATAGCCAGTCCTGACTATCATTGTTGAATTCAAGTTTAGGTGGGGGAAGATAAACAGAATGAAGGTCAATTGAAGCATAGTGAAAGCAGGCAACCATCTTCCCAAAACTGCACACAGGAAACAATGATTCAAGAAGAAAACCAAAAGTCGGATAATAATGTCATTTTTATTGGACACATGAGTATTTCACGTGCTTCACAGTCCTAAGTGATACAGTCACCATCAAGCCTTAGGGATACTAGACTTAAAGAAGGATGACCCAATTTCCAAGCTAATAGAAGTTCAGGCAAGGTTGCCTGAAGGTCTCCAAGGGAGGAAGGTGTAGATTTTCAAATGAGCGGTTTATGTAATACAAGCAAAATGCAAGGTAGGAGTAGTTTACTCTATAAATTATCTGTTTAATTTTCAATAAATAACCAACTAAAAAAAAAATCCTTTTTGTCATCTTCAGTTAGACCAAATAAGACATTTGAGTATACAACTAAGCAATAAGCCAACCTGTGCGCTCATCAAACCATTCTTCCATGATATTTTAGACTTGGCAAATGAATGCATGCCTGTTTTATTAAATCAATGATGATAGTTGTTAAACAAAAGCACCAACATTGCATGCATTTCAAGTTCAGTACAGTTTTCATTCAGTATAATTTTCCAATTCCACCACGCCCACAGATTCAATTTAGGAGGAGAAAAGCATACCCATAGAATCTTAAACAGTCTCTGTGGAGAGAATGACCACAGCTTGCAACCCTGCTTGCTGCTGCATGATTTGAAAAACTCAGCTCCAAAAACTTCCCAAAGGATAAGCCCCAGGCGGCATCAGACATAACTACCCTCCGTGTAGCAGGAGGAAAACCATTTACACGAGGACATTTCAGGCACCTGTGCCACATCCAGATTTTACCCTCCCGTTCCCCTGGCAAAGGAAACTCCAATAGATTCTTAACAGAAATTGTCAGGCTCCCTTGCCGGTGAGTATAACAACGAACATGAGCTTCTGATGGCATCTCACATGAGTGGCAAGTGTAACTCTAACAAGGAAATGTTAATCCCATTTGAGTTTTGAGAACATAAGGTAGCCAATAGTGATAAAATTTATTAAATTAAAAAGAAAATAATTTGGAAGAACAAATACCTGATCAAATAGTTGATCTCTCAAAAATCGTCCCAAAGGCTTATCAGAGATTCCATAGTACTTAATTCGCACAAGATGGGACCTTTCACAAACAGTTCCTTTCCACACACAACGTGTCGATAAAAAAACCAAAATACTCTGATGGTCAGAAGTTGAGGGAGGAAAATCTTCTTTGGAATGTATCACGTCATCATGATTATTATCATTATTGTTATCATCATGTTTTACATTAGGTGACTCAGGGTTAGGTCCCAGATTTGCAGCCAATGCTGCAGCTCTGATGTGGTTATTGCCATCTTGCTCTGAAGGCTCGAATGTTCCTAAAGAATCTGAAATAAGATCATTGCTCAATATAGTTTCCCTCCTCACATCTTGTCTGTATTGGAAAAATTCCTTAGAACATTTCTTTTCATCCTCCTCATAAGCAGTATTAGGGAGGAAACTATTGTAGTGGAAAGATGGCATATCCTGAGCTGGTTGGATGACGTATCCAGAGCCTTCATGCATGTCGATCAAGTCACCCACCAGTGATCTTTCAATGGTCCCACTGCAGCTAGATGGCGTTCTTTCTGTCTTGTGGCTGTCACTAGGTTTTGATACTTCTTTAATAGGTTGAGCTCCCTGATGCTCTCTAGCAGTGAAAACAGAAAATCCTGGGATAGTGGAAATGGATCTTACAATAGCAGACGGGTTATCAGGTAATGCAACAGTTATGGGAGATTTCAAGGGAAACTCCAGAGGCGAAGCGCCTTCATCAGCTAGAAAAGATGTCTCCAATGCCAGATGATAGGCTGCAAAGACTCCATATTGGATCACATGTTTCACCTTCTTCAACTCATCCCCATTGGCACCCTTGAGCAAGATCTTCAAAGTAAAGCAGAAAAACACAGACAATAAAAAAGGGGCCAACCCAGTTCAAATACCCACTTCGTGAGTGTCATAAATAAATAAATAAACCCATACCGAGGGAAAAAAGTAAAGCTACAGAACAATTCAATCTTTCTTTACAACTTATTATTCTGTATTAATTATGTTAAATCCAGACCCTTGTTGGGTTAACCAAAAATAGAAAATACAGATTACAGCATAGTGTCATACATATATGTTGAATATCAACCAGTAGTGAAACAAGTCAAGCAACTAGCAAGGAACAGCAGCACTAGAGACAGCAACTCCTACAGCTCGGAGAGATTAAAATTTCTTTTAACACATTTCATCAACATGACTTAATTCACTGGGGTAGCCTCAACTACATTTTGTTATGTAATGAATTTCAGCAGCTGCAATTTGTGAATTTCTGCGCTAATCTTAATATGATTTTTGGTTCCCTTTGCCATCATCAGCTTGATCTTTTGGGATGGTTATACAACACAATGCTTGATCAGTTGTTTGAAAGAGGATTATTCAATCCTGAGTAATTACATACATTATACAAAAATTTCCTTGTAGTGGTTGTCACCTGTGTTTTATTTAGCTTAAGATCATGTGAAAGTATTGGTAAGGGATCTATCAACTTAAAGTTTGGTATAACTAATAAACCATCAAGATAACAAAGATATCAGACAGATAGAATAATTCAACTGACACCGATTTTCATGTCCCAAAATATGTCAGGTTATAGAACTTACAGTGCAACCCAAAGGTTTTGGGCAGCCCTCAAAGAACATCAAAGTCTTTGTCGATTTTTTCCCACCTTGCCCAGCACTACCATACTCCTCAAAAAATTTGTCGACATGGAATGTTTCACAGTACCCCAGCTTTGGGGAGGTCAGATGATCAATCGAAGGGACAATCTGTGCCCCAGTACAACGGGCAATACGCTCTAAAAGCGGCTTTTTAATATTCAGAACAAGTGAAATGTCTTTAGCAAGAAGGTATTCTTGAGCATAACGGGATACTGACTTCTCTACCAAAAGAACACTCGGGTGATGAGCATCAATTTTTGCAACTGCCATCTTCAGATGGTCCATCTCCTGGGGAAGAGTAAAAAGATCATGAAACTCAGAGCTATTACTATAGAAATAAAATGAAGACAACCACGCCTTATCATCCTGGGTGGGGTCAGGTAATACAAGTCAGATCTAAGGAAAAATTATTCAGATGAAAGCACCGGTAACAGCACACACATTTGGTATATAATTATCAAGTTTTAAGAGTTGGGTTGGGCGGAGAGAACCTGCTGCAACAAAGTATCAACACTCGATAACTGGTTACAAACACGTTGATACTCCAAGGCACCTCCAAGTATTAGAAAGCGTGGTTTATCAATTTTCGATGTCATTCGCCGATGAGCCACATTCTTCTTACAAACAACTCCTTTAACCACCATGCTGGAAATAGAAAACTAGAAGATCAAGAGTATACAGAGACAGATAAAAGACACTTTTCCATTCAACAGCCTGCTCATACATGTATCTTTTATTATTAAGAAAAGTGGCCTGCACCAGGATACTCACTACGATCCTCAGATTGCCTTAGCCCCAACAGCCAATCCCCCAAACAAGCACAATGAATCTACACACTTCCGCTGACAAAAGAAGTATATAATTGCATTGTACTATCAATTATATGAACTTCATTCCAGCAGAATTTTTTTTTTTGTGTGTCTGTGTGTTGGGGGGGTTGGGGGGGGGGGGGGGATCCTTTACCCCAGGATGAGGGAAGAAAAGGAATAAAAACAGAGAAAAAACAATCAACTGTCCTTCAACATAATGGAATCTCCATAAAAATTGGATTTTAGAAGCATAAAGCTTATTGACATATGTGAATTATTCATATCGAATAGAAAGAAAAGAAAAGCAGCATGCATTTTTTTTCTTTTTTTCTTTTCTTATTTGTCTCTAGGGGACCATATACTATTATTACAATTTTTTTTCAGGTACAGGGAAAATTCTGAAAGAAAACAGAAGTAATGCACAGTTATCAGTAGCACAAAGCTCAAAACCAGACACATATAATCTACCAAAAGACTGAAACAAAAGAACAAAATACAAGCTCCAGCAGCATACAGGTCAATACATTGGTGCATTAATATATTTCCTTAGGCCACTATCATTACCTTTCATTTCGATGCCCACAGGCTATGCATTTAACCTTTACATATCCACCAGGATCCATACCTCCACCGCTGCTCATGTCAGGCTTCAGAAGTGTAGCAGCTTCCCAAGATAAAGCGGTAATTGTATCCAACCAACTCTCTCTGCTATCTTCATCACAAATAGTTAGGTTTTCTACCAGTAAAAGCTGAGCTACCAGAGCTCTAAAATGCCCTTCCACTACATTCTTCATGGCCTTCCTATGCTCCTCACTTGATTTATCTCTACTACGGAATTCTCCAGAGCCAAAGCTAGTGGAGGATCGCAGATATCCCCATTCTCCATTAGTACCTTCATCTTCGTCATCATCAAAAAGAACAGCTTCTCTGTCGTCCTCTTCATCTTCTGGCTCAGGAGGTAGCCACAGTAAATCATTATTCTCAAAATCCACAGGTTCAGCATTATTACTCTCCTCATGATATGGAGAAGTTTCAAACCCATCAGCATGATCATGCTCATCAGCTTCTTTTCCAGGTGCTTGAATTCCATCTGCATTTTCTACATCAAGATTCTGTGGTGGTATTAAGCAACTCAAACTTTTTTCCTGAATATTATCTCCATCAGGATGCATTTCATGTGGTCCTCCATAGACATGGTCAATCCCATGAATGTTGACTGGATCATCATAGCCAGTGGCATGAGAGAAATGCCTTGATTCTGTATCAGAATGATAAACACCATAATCATCATCCTCATCATCACTCCTGGTTCAGAAGAATCAACATAAAATAACAGTAAGAACACAAAAACAAAAAACATTTGATCAGAAATGCAGAATTTACCATCATATTTTGATCCACTAGTCAAATATATCTTTCTAAAAGTCAATGAACTAGTGTCTACAAATGACATTAAGGTTGTGAAAAAGGGTCCTATCTACACCCCCTCCCCCTTTTTTTAACAAAAACTTACTAATGGTGTAGATATAGGGCATGACTCACAACCTATATCTGCACCAACATCAACATCAACAGCACCTTTAACCCAAGTTAATTGGGGTCGGTGGTAGATGAACCCAATAATAGATAAGAGAGATTAAAAAATAAAAAATAAAACTTTGCTGCACCATTAGATTTATATCTGGATCAGCACAGGATCACATCAAAACTTTGCTGCACGTCCATATAAAATCCACAGCTTAGCATACATACAAAAACACATCTTTGCAAGACCATCATTCATCTATGTAAAACCAGGTTCTCAAAAGGTGAGAATTCTAGCTCACTTTCAGCCTTTATTTTATCTTCACTTGATATAGATGTATACATCAGCATCAGAAACGGAGGAAATAAATGAAACAGAATATTTAGGAGAACAAAAAGACAGCAACATCCAGTAATAAAAAAATAGAACCATCCAAGAAAGAGATACCTGTTGAAACAATAACCAAATTGGTTAGAAGCCAAATCCCCTACAGCCACAGAGGGATTTGTACTCCTCCCAGAATTCAAATTTTCTTGCTCATCTGTTATCAGATCCATTTGGGAAGATTGATGTGGACTATAAGGCACATGCTGATAAGGTCCAGTTGAGTAATGAACTGAACCAGCAGTGCTGCTGCTACTATGACAGGTGCAACTGGATTTAGAGCTGACCAAGCTTGTCATAGATGGTGAAGGGCTGAGACAAGCAGTAACCAAAAGAGTGCCATTATCAACTGTTGCTACACTTTGCTCCCATTGTTTAAAGCAATAGTTACAGACCCTAATCCTCTCCCAATCTTCACGACCAGTATTTGGCTCATCAGATCGTGCAGGAACAGAATTGGCAGTGCACTTTGCACAGAACACTCGACCACAGATTCGACAATGATGCCTACGGTTGAATACTGTGAACTGTGAATCACACTCATAGCATACCCTACAACTCTGATCAGGCATCCAGAAGTCCCTCGACACATTTGGTGGCTCAACCCTTCGAGGGATCCAGGACTTAACTACATCAACAAGGTCAGATATTTTCTTCTCAGAGGTGCCCATTGACCAAGATTCAACCCGAGTCCACTCATTATGAGTCCCTCATTGACCAGCCTTGTTAGCATTCCATGATGCTGGTGAGAAGCATATACAGGTAAACAAGTAATTATGCTTCAGAAATCAGAAAGCAATTTATTCACCAAGTTAAGAACTAGGCAATCAAGTCAAAACTAAATCAATAACTACATGAACCTTAATATATAGTGTTAAAATTTAAGCATATTACGACTTCAGTCATTCGAGTAATCAACAATATTCGAACCTAATAACAGCTAGAAACCTTATGTAATTTTCCCAATCCCCAATTCCCAAAGTCCAATACCTTAACATCACTTGGAAATTAACACTAATGAATAGATAATATATAATTACCAAATGGGCTTGTTCATGAAGAAAAAAAAACGAACTTTTCAGCTCAGATTATCTCAGTGAGCTCAATCAATGCCTCAATTTGCAGCGTACCCAGAAAGCAAATTCAATAGAATACAGAAAACGATGACCCCAGATGCAAAAACACGAACAAATCAACTAAACAAGGCACAGAAGCATCATCATCATCATCAGAAGCTCTCACCAACCCACAAAAGTAATCAACCGTAGAACTCTTGAGCATGCAGTTAACGACATAAACTTCTTTGGGAACTAAAATAATACAATAAACCACAATCAGATCTCTCACTATCTCCAGAAAATTCCAGACTAATAATTGCAAATACAGAGAAAATAAAAATCACAAATTTTGAATGATTATAATTTACAAGAGAAACACAAATAAAAATAAAAATAATAATAATAACAAAACAAAAAGATCTTATTTTCCTTGGCGCCACGCCATACTCTATCACGTGTATATCAAACACTTACTGCCTCATGTTATTTTTCATTATTTATTATTTTACATAATATATATATATATATATATTTATTTTTTATATTAAGTTGGTTTTTGTTGTTGTAAGATATGCCAACCAATCGTCACCACCTTGTACATCTGTCAATCTATCAGCATTTTTTCATTTACACGTGGTTTCTATAATTAATGTACAAGAAAAAATATATATAGAGAGAGACGCACATATAAATTTTCTTCCTTTTTTTGAATAATTATCATTTTCTTTTCACTTTTTATAGTAATTATTTTTTTAAATTAATGTTTTCCTTTCACAGTCACGAGAAATTTGACCTACTTTCGCTAAATTGGCACGCTATCAAAATTATCGATTGCAGTTGATTATGTACGCAAGTAGAAACTGCTACCAAATTTTTTTGTTAATAAGATGAGATAGAACTTGAAAATAGAAAGAAAAAACATAAAATAAAGAAGAAAATATATTTTTAATTCATATACTAATATTTTTCAGAAGAAAAAAAAATCAGAAGTAAATTATAATATCAATTAATCATATCCTGTTTCAATCCTCATATTTTTAATACCAAAAAAATTGCTTTACTGAAAGAAAAAAAATTTGATTTTTCTTAGAGAAAAGTCTAAGTCACATGACAACTCATACAACTTCAAAAAAGTTAGTGATATTATTATGAGAGATAGATTTGCAAATCGTAAGATCACACTTGGTAGTTGATATTGATAATATGCCAAATTTCATTCAATATACACATTAAAGAGTAAGATAAAAGGAATGGAAGCTTCTAATCAAATTTTGCATTATTTAGGAATTTTGTAAAACATGGAAAGAAACAAAATAAAGGAAAAAGAGGGCACATTAAGTCATAATTTGTTGACTCATTCCAAAAATAAAATAAAATCGATGATACAAATATAATCGTATTATCCGTAAGCATTCCATAAACAGGAGGACAAGTGATCCATACATTAAATTTTTAAGGGGTTGGGGGAAGATGAAATTTGGCATAGATCTCGATTTGCAGTAATATTTTTTTAGTGGTATAATATTTTTTTTAAATGATATTATTTTTAATTTGAACAAATAAAAGTGAATTTAAATTTTATTTAACTTGAAATATATCATGACTTTAACAGGGAAAGAAATTATTTTTCAATCTAATCAACTTTACTGTATCCTGTCCTGTGGTACCATAAAAGGAAAAATATTTTTGTTACATGACACAGTATATCTTTTACCAAATTAAAAGAAAGTAACATATTTATATACTTTTATTTTTTGTGGTTGTTTCCTCTCTTTTTTATTTTATAAATGGAAATACTTATTCCCTGAATACCGAAAATATGTTCCATGGATTAAATAAAATTAATTGTCAATTTGCGCTCTTTTCTTCTATCTGTAATATTTTTTAAATCCCAATAAATTCTGTAACAAGGAAGAACATGAAGTCGGTCACATTTAACTCTAATTCAGTACAGCTTGTGTCCAGTATGGACTATGGACAAGGATTTAATGATCTAACTATCACATCCTGCCATGTTCACGTGGTGATATTTCTTATTTAACTTCAAGCTAAAACAAAAATATACTAAACATACATACATCAATACCCTAAAGTCCATGACTGAAAATATACAAAGGCTGGCTGCATAAAATTTGGTCCTCTGTATTTCCTCGGAGAATTGTCATGGAATTGAAAGATTGAGGAACTTAAAGATAAATAGATATACCAAGGGACTAAAGAAGGCTTCGAGTGGACAACACTAATTCATGTATTGAAACTTAAAGGAAAAAAATAAATACATATGACTATTAATAATCTAATAATAATAATGTTAAGATATGAGGGTTTTTTATCCATACAATGCAAAATAAAAAATATTTATATTTTAATTTTTTTGACAAACTATTTATCAATTTGATATCAAAATATGTGTATCTAATAGTATGAGTTAAAGTCGCACATCACCACATGTATGATTTATGCAAACGTTGTCCGCATCCAAAAAGCTCATAAGGAAATGTGTTATTTGAACGTACATTGATGGGAGTGATACGCATCTTACAGAGCACGGTATATGACAAGCGTGCACGAACTTTTGCACAAATCATATCTTAGGCTTTTGCACAAGAATTTAATTAATATCCAGTTGCTACAATCATATCTTAGGCTTTTTGACTCATTCAATGCAAAATCATAAACATTTCACCACCTTAATTCTCTTGATAAATTATTTATCAATCCAATGCGAGTGAGACACACATACGATGTGCACCTTCAAGTCACACAATTTTAAAAATATTTAATGATATGAATTAAAATTAAATTATTTAATGGTATAAAAATACATATTTAGATAATATAACAATTTTAAGAAGAATGAGCCAAATTAAAGTCGAGCAAAATTAATTACAATATCAATATTTTGAAAGTCAGGGTGCTTGTGTTGCAATTATATAATGGAATTATGCAATACATAACTTCATCTTTATGTCAATCACAATTCTTTCACGAAAAAACAAATTTAATTACACAAAATGAGTAAATATGAAAATTGAATCAACATATAAATGTGTCTTATATTTTCCCATTTTTTTATTCATTCTCTTCACCCAAAAAATTGGTAGTTACTAGTTAGTGTAACCATTTCCTGAACTACCTAAAAGATCAAAAATGTATGAATCGTTCAGAAGATTAACAAGATATTAGACCTATTTTTTATGCCTAACAAATCAATTCATGAGAGAAAAATAATAATATCAATTAATCTTATCATGTTTCAATCCTTATATATTTTTTTATTGGGTTCGCTTTTTCTGCAATTACTGCAGATCAGTTATCTGCAGTAAATCCAATATGACGTCATTTTGGACGAAATCATGATGTTTTTGTAATTTTAATTTATTTAAGGGTTATAATAGTCTTTATATTTATAATATTTTAAAATTTCAATACCAAATCGATGTCGTTTTGGAAATAAATGCAAATAACTTATCAGAATTAACTGCAGAAATATTTTTCCCTTTTTTATTTATGTGCTGATATTTTTCAGAGTTTTCAAGGAAAGAAATGCGGGAAAAAATAATATCAAATAATCTCATCATGTATCAACTCCTTATTTATATATATATATATATATATATATATATATATATATTGCTTTGCGGAAAAATTTGACTTTTCTTACTGAAAATTTTGATTTTTCTTAAAATAAAAAGGCTAAGTCACAGGATAATCCATACAATTTCAAAAGGATCATAATTGGTAGTTGACAATATGCCAAATTTCATTTAATATACACATTAAATAGTAGGATAAAAAAAAAGTACGGAGGAGGGACAAACGATATAATTTTGACAAACGAGCTAAAGCCAATGAATGAACGTACCTTCTAGCATCGCCCTCTTTTTTATTTTATTTTTATTCAATAATCGGATTTGACTATTCTCATATTCATTGTAAACTACTCTCTTAACATAGCTTATTATGGTAAACAAGCTGTGGTTGTTGATACGTGTTGCACTCTTTTATCTTCACGTGGGCGTGTGAATTGATTTTAAATGATAAATAAATATTATTAAATTATAAATCCAATTCCAGAGAAACCCCTCAAGCAAGGATAAAAGTATTCAGCAAACGAATATACCTTGTTCCATGGATTGTTTATGTACAATTAAGTCTAATAACATATTCACATTATAACTTTTGTGTAGTGGACATTTGCATCATTTGTAACAAATATAACGTATAACTTAATCATAAGTGCATAGATCCCTCATCCCCTAGAACCAAATAGAGTGTAGAGCGGCCTTTAAAATGGCAATGGGAATCACACTTCAGAACACCATGCATGAGCTAGAACTGTATATATGACATGCAGATGCAGTATTTGACAACCGGTGTCGATGGACCAGGTCTAGTAGCGTAAACTGGAATATAGGTCTTGAAGACTGGTGTACAATGGTTGAGCAGCCTTTGGCCTATCCACCATCCCTAGTAGAATGTCATGTGTGGTGAGATAAGGATCACCATAAAAGCGCAAATTGGTATCCATCCTGGTTGCAACTATATTCCCTTCCAATGACACTCCCACAAATGCACCTACAGTTTGGCAACATTCTGTGTTGTCAGCTATACTTTCGAACATTATGATACCACAAACATCAACCATAGAAATAAAATAAGAAATAATGATAAAAAAAAAGGTAATAGGCGCAAGCAGACAACAATAATGAGCTTGTTAAGTTGTTAGTATTACATTATGGGAGTTACTATGGTACCAATTTTTTTCCTGAGAATCAGTTCCATTCATTACAAACAAGGAGATTGGAAGACCAGGTTACGCTTCAGAGAATACCAAGGACAGTGGTAGGCCATTGTCACAAAGAACTATCTGAAGGTTTTGCAGATTCAAACAGTGTATATTTAAAAAGACAAACTATTGACACTATAATTTGATGCATAAAGGTAAAGCTTCAACAAATTCCTTCAGTCCATTATGCCACACATGATTCTTGTTTCCTTATTACTTGATTTCTAGGTTAGTCTATTATTAATATAAGCACGTTATTACATTAAATGGCCTTGACCACATATTAGATCAGATGTTAAAACTACTCAATTTGAAAGCCATAGCTTGTATGCTAACATGGTAAAATAATAGCCCAAATATGAGTGCATTTAAATGAACTGAAATTAAAAATGCCCTTGGTATTTCATGCAAAAAGAAGATCAGCAGATATGCAATAAAATTCATTATAACTACCTTTACTGCAACTGTAAGTATAACACATGCCAGACCCTCTGTCACCAGCACGAACATCCGCCTCAAGTACTCTCCCAACTGGTCCTGCTGCAGCACTACAACCCGCACCAAGAGAAAAATGCAGGCGACTGCAGAACGTCTTCACAGCTTTCATATCATGAAGAACAATTATAAAATCCATAAGTTCACCACCAATCTGGGAATACAGGATAAGCACATATTCATCAGTCAAAAACAAATTCATATCGAAGTCAACAAAATAATGTATGCTCAGAAATATTTTTTTTCCTCTACTCAGTTCCTATTATACGGGTCATATTTAATTAATTGATAGCTTGGAAATGGTTATCACGAATGCAAGTCTGTTCCATACAAAATAAGGTCACAGAAATAATATTCATGTCATTCATAATGGCTCCTCCTCCATTCATTATCTACTTTCTCTATTTATTCAATTAAACCGAGTGTGGGGAAAAAAGTATATTGGTGACAGTGCAGAACCATAGTGATATAATTCTACACATGAACTAAACCGCATATATTCTCCTCACCTGAGCACCCCATCCTAATCCCAAGGAGAATAGAGCTGACGGTGCAGACCATGATCCATCTGATCTTCGAGCAACAACCAAACCAGTACCCAGTTTGTAAGAGACCACTGCACCAGCTTTGGCAACTGTTAAAATTGCTAGGCCTTTGGCACTTTTAAGAACAGCTAAAGGGATGGACTTCTCAGGATTGGATTTTGCCACCTGCCCATACAAAAAGTATTTCAGATAAAAGTAGTAAAGGCTCATATTCTGAATAACTCATACCTAGATACTTGATGGATACATTAATAAAGCAGTCGACTTTGAAATTTTGATCAAAAACATTACTATTAATATACTATTATTCAGATATAACACTTAAAGCAATTACTTCTTAGTTTGTAGCATTAGCAACCACCCATTCAAACACATAAAATAGAAGCACTAAAGCAATTTTACCATTGGAACATGACAAGAGGACACTAGCTCAATGAAAACATAAATGAAATCACAAAAACAAACAAACCTGACAGTAGTTTCTCAATGTATTAGATGCTTTATATATCTCATGCTCCATTGATAAACCAATAGGAAGATTAAGCCACCCTCTAGCACAAGTCCAATCCATGACATCATGCTTAGCAACCTGCACAGCATTGCTCATGGTGTTGATTAGAACACCTTGTAAAGGATCAAGCCTATCATAGCAGGCATCGCAAACCCTCTGAGGATTCCTTTCCCTGAACCTAACAGGCAATAAACACCGGCCCTTTGTACATGTTCGACAGAAAATCCCTCCACAAAACCGGCAATGATGTCTACCACGGGTAAGTGCAGTAAAAGGAGAGGTGCACTGCATACAAACAGTAGTAGAACTATCAGGGAGCCACTCAGGGGGTTCAGCTTCCAAGACCTCCTTGTAGGAACTATAATCAGTCCCATTTGGCTGAAAAAGGGGCGGTGCACTCGGCGTATATACCGAAGAATCAAGGAAAACATCTCCATTCTTTCCAGAGCCAAGAAATGACACATCTGAACTTGGGAACTCTTGGTGTCCAGTAATCTTTGGAGCCTTGTTTCTTCCAGTCAAAATAGCAAAGATCCCAGAAAGCACATTCTTCAAGTTCACCTCTGGAGGCATGTTAGAGGGGATTATACCACGAGCATCATCATCAGATTCATAACCTCCATCAAACAAGTCATCATCCTCAGAAGGGAAATGATACAAGATCTCTTGCTTTGAGGACTTTGAGCCTAATGAGTCACACTTTGGCTGAAACCATGTAGACTCACCATAGTGATTCATAGCATCGTAGACAAAGTTGGTGGCCTCCTTTTCTAACTTAGAAAGTGAAGAATACGCAACTCTACCATCCGAGGCTGCCATTTACAAACCAAACTATACTGCATGAACTTAAATCGAGCAATCCGAAACTGTAATCAAAAGTTCCAAAGTTACAAACTTTATTGGAGGGGCACCAGGAAGAGATAGCAAATCAGCAAGTGGAAACAACTTAAAAAAAAAAAAAAAACGTTTATCAAACATTTTAAAAAGGAAGGATGAAAAAATTCAACCGGGGCATCAAAAGTTTAGGGAAACCTTAAGCTAAGCATCGAATTGCATGCAGAAAAATCAATCGCGCAAAGAGAATAAGATAATTTATCAAGAAAGAAGCTCGCGGGGGATGTGAAACTAGGGTTTCAATGAATAACCAAAAAGGGATTAAGCATGAAGGACGAGAAGTAAAGAACAATAGATAATAATAACCTTAAATTGCAAAGGTGAAGCTGCAAAGCTCGATTGAGTTGAAGCAAATTGGGAATTGAATCGCTGTTGCACCAAATCGAAGTGGAAGGGCAAATACGATATTGAGAGAGAGAAATGAACAAGAAACCAACGAAGCGTGACAACCTCAAAAAAATTGTTATGTTGGAATTGTTGGAATTCTTTTTTTTTTTTTTTTGGATTGTCAGATAATTTACCTGCAAATGCAATGACCAATTTAATCAAATATTTGGCATTTATTGTAAATTTGAACGACGCCGTTGAGACGGAAAGGATGTGCTTGCTTCACTGACAAACATTGTCATGTTACGTAGCCACCAATACCATCATCTAAGCTGTTCACTTCGATTTAAAATTTTAAAGCGAAAACATTTTCTTGCATGATAATTCAATTGTGTTATGTTATAGAGATTCGTTTTGTGTCTGAAAATTTTTTTTTTTTTGCGTACAAAATTTTGTGTGTAGGAAAATTTTTTTATTTTTTAATAGATGATAAACTCAATTTTAAATGATCCAAATCAATAAATTTGTGTCCTTGAAATTGATATTGAGATATATAGTAATTTCAGTTTTTTTTTTTCATTTTTCTTTTCAAATTAGTATTTCTATTTTTGCTAAAAATAAGATAAATTTATCTGCAAATAATTAACACTATGTGTACTTGGCAATTTCATTATTTAATGGCGGAGTGGGCTTACAATTTAAAATTTATATTAATTTAGACAAGACAATATTTTTTTTTTGGATTATAGACAAGACAATATAATAATGGATTGATAAGTAATTACATTTAAAAAATTCTTCAAATTTTTTTTGGTAAGCAAAATTCTTCAAATTTTACTCATATATAAAAATAATAATAAAGACAATTAACTTATGTTACACTATTTTTTTCTTTTAAATATGAATATAATCAAACAAAAAATTTGTAATTTGTAAACTTGAGGGAAGCAATCTCAGGCCCGACTCCACCATTAACTATGTCCTTACGGAATATCCTCAAAATGCAATTTATTATCTTTATCATAAAACTAAATCACAAGATGATGTGTTATGGAAAAATCAAAAAAACAAGTCTTACTTTTTTTTTGGTAAGCTAAAATGCAAGTCTTATTACTCCTAAAATAGAAAGCAATATTGAAGCTATATTTCAATATTTAAAAGTATGGTATGGACAAATAAAATAAAATAATCATATTGTTGCTTTAAAAGATTTATAATAAAATAAAAATTTCATTCTATTATTTAGAATGTAAATAAAGTAAAACTAACAATAAATAATATGGTAAAGTATTTCTCCAGTCACTGGAATTGACTTATCTCCCGTGACCCTCAAAACTACGTCGTTTTAAATTAATGAAAGATTTTTATGTAATTTTGTTTAATTTTTTATGATATAAATTTTAATGAAATATCCTTCATTAATTTTCCTAAAATTACGAAAACATCCTTCATCAATTTGAAATGACGTAGTTTTGGGAGTCATTGGAAATAAGTTATCTCCGGTGGGGATAGGATATTCTGCCTACTCCCTATTTGTCTACCTTTGCCTACCCCATCCAATATCGTTGATTACAATCTCATCCTACGGTTTAGATTCAAAGGATAAATAAAAACCCTTTTGCTCTTTTCCCCTCTCTCTCTCCCCCCGACTCCAACCCTTTCTCTCTCCTCCCAGCGATTGAGAAGACGTCGCCTGCAAATCCCTATACTCGAAGTGGCACATTTGAAAATTTCCAACCTCTCTAGAGTAGCCTTTGTGGTGAGTCCATTTGAATCACATCTCAGATTTGAAACACCTACTCAAGTGGCACGTTTTTTTGTAAAAAAATTCAAGCAAATGATTTTTTTTTTAAACCAATGCAAAACCACAATCCAAACAAAAAAGAGAGGTGAGCAATGCGATTACCTTTCCTGCAATTGTTTTTAACAATTTTGTATCGTGAAACAAATAGAATAAAGTGAAGAGAGGACAAACACCATTTCTGAATTTTTGAAGCTAATGTTACAAGAAAGAAAGAAATTTTCAAAAGTGCCTTCTTGCCTACCTATTTGCTTTCGGGCGCAGAGGAAGAGAGGAAGGGAAGGAGAGAGAAAGGGTGTTGGAGGAAGTGATGAGAGAAAAAGGAAAAAAATGTTATTTTATTTTGCAATTATAGACCGTTGGATTATATTGTAATCCAACGTTGATGAAAGAGGTAAGCAAAAGGTAGGCAAGAAGGGAGTAGATAGAATAACCTATCTTATCAAATAAAATGAAAATCTTATTTGTAACAATTGAATTATTTGTATACTATATTAGAACTTATAATAACTCATCACTCTATTTTCTAATAAAATTAAGACGTAAGTTAAAATTAACGGACATGGTATAAATATTAATATAATAATACTAATATAAAATGATTAACTCATCACTTTATTTTTTTAGTAAATATCATTTTTCGTCCCTGACAATTTTCATGAAGACCCTTTTGGTCCCCAACAATAAAAAAGACTCATTTTGGTCTTTAATTTTATAAAAATAGGGCCACATTTGTCCTTCCGTTAGTTGACATCTAACGGCCCAACTAACGGAGCACACGTGGAACGTTAGTTTGCTGAGTCACTGTTAAGTATGCCAATGTAGAAGTAATACGACACTGTTTTGCACATGTCTTATGTCTTCTTGGAGTTTTGGACATCTGACCCTAGCATCGAAGGCTCTATTTGGTCCCTAACAAATTTATCGAGTCTTTATTTGGTCCTTAACACTAAAAAAATGGACATGAACACAGAAGTTGTAAGGCATATTGCAGCAAACCACCAACCATAAACCTTTCAAACCACCATTGCAGCAATCCAAAAAGGGTATGAGGTTCATACTGTTCTCCATGTGTTGATTTTTTAGGTTAATTTGCATGTGTTTGTGCATATGAAATTTTGTTGTTATGTTTGTGATTTGAGGTAGTAATCTAAAAGTGTAAACCCCTACCCCTCTTTCCTTCTTTTCTTGGCCATCTCATAGTGTGGTTTGTTTGTAAAGAATGGATATTGTTAAAGCCACTGTAATTTGTTTCTCCAAACAGATGGGATAGTTGTGAAACCTAAGAATAACAGCTTGCATTTGATCAAACTTTTATGGGTTCTTTATGCAATGTGTATAAGTTAGCAAGTAATTTACTAGAGAGAATAGTCTTTGGAGGTTGGTTTTAAGATAGGAGTATTTATGGATGTCCTTGTATTTTCTATAATATTTTACATTCAATTGTTTGTAAAGAACTCTAGTCTGTTATCACTAGTTTGTGTTTGCATTCGCATCTAGCGGAACCTAGTCAGGATAGGCAAAATATGAGATGCATTGCATCTCATATTTGAGGGTCATATAGGATTGTAAAGGGAAGGAACATCTTGACATCATCTCTTTGGTAAGTTTGATTTTGGCTTTACCGGTCTATATCCCATGGAACTAAAGCATTGTCCTTTGGATTTGCTTGTGAGATGTTTATATTTAGGATGTGCATGACGATTTTCAATGCCTATTGATGTTTAAATTTCTTTAACTGATCTTCTGTGACATGTGACGAAGACTCTAATTTGTGAAGCTTTTCTCTGGGTACTAAGATTACACCCTTTTTTATTTCCAGCAGAAGATAGGTTTCTGGACTTTGCTAGAAGCTTTTGTAAAGAACCTTGGGATACACCACCCCAAAAGCTAGCTCAAAGGGTGAGAGTTCTCAAGGCCTTATAAAGGCCACATTAGTTGCACATACAACCAATGTGGGACTATATATCTCAACACGCCCCTTCACACGAGAGCCATTGGGCTTGAAGAGTGGATGATGCAATAGGCCCAACCTGCCTGTGCTAAGAGAGTCCACAAGAGAAAGTGGTGGACGACGAGGCTCTGATACCATGTAAAGAACCTTGGGATACACCAACCCAAAAGCTAGCTCAAAGGGTGGGAGTGCCCAAGGCCTTGTAAACTCCACATTAGTTGCACATACAACCAATGTGGGACTATATATCTCAACAACTTTTCTGCTTTTTGCAAATGCATTGGCAATATTGAATGAGGAGCGCTTCCTTGCTCCAAGAGGATGGACACTAGCAGAAATGACAGGACTTGGGAGGAATTCGCTTAAAAGGCAAGTGATAGGACTCATATATGCCTGTCAATTCTTGAGACTTCCCCTTATACTTCTCAATATGATCACTATTATAGTGAAATTGTTTAGTGGATAACTTGAATGGAATGACATGGAACTTATAAACTCTTTTGTGTGTATAATATGTAAATTGAGTTATCATGTCAATTGAACTATAAGTCACTAGAATTTGTACTCCAGAAAAACTGAGTTCTGCAATGAATGAAGTTATAAGGCTAAGACATCATAACTGGAATGACTTCAATCAACCTCAATGCTATCAACTTCATTGATAAGTCATGCCAATCAACTCCAACCTCATTGTGAATCTTCTCTATTAATTGACTTATCAATGAATGAAGTTGATTGATAGATTACAAAGTTCTAGAAGCATTGAGGTTCCACTAAGCTGCTATCATACATTTAAAATAGGGCCAGTGGATTGCTGCAATGGTGGTTTGAAAGGTTTGTGGTTGGTGGTTTGCTACAATATGCCTTGCAACTTCAATGTTCATATCCATTTTTTAGTGTTAAGGACTAAATAGGGCCTTCGATGCTAGGGTCAGCTGTCCAAAACTCCAAGAAGACATAAGGCATGTGCAAAACGACGTCGTATTACTTCCACGCTGGCATACTTAACGGTGACTCAGCAAACTAACGTTTCACGTGTGCTTCGTTAGTTGGGCCGTTAGATGTCAACTAACGGAAGGACAAACACGACCCTATTTTTGTAAAATTACGGACCAAAATGAGCCTTTTTTATTATTGGGGACCAAAAGGGGCTTCGTGAAAATTGTCAGGGATGAAAAATAGTCTTTACTCTTCTTTTTTTCCTATCACTCTAAAAGGCCATTGGATCATAATCTTAATTTATTTTTTTTTGTAACAAGATCATAATGTTAATTAACATTTATCTTTCTCTCTTCTCTTTATATTCTGATCTAACGGTATTAAAGAATAATAGACAAATAAAAAAATGATAAATAGAATAACCTATACCTTGAGAGTTAACCATCAGAGATGAAATTGGGATCTTTTTCATGAGCATATTTAATTTCTCCCTAAACTGTTGAAGTCTCGGGTCATCTCTATGACACTTGGAGATGTGGTACAAATCAACAAAGCCAAAATGTTCTCTTATTAGCATAAGAAGATTAGCAAAGTTTTTATTATCAAGTTTGTGTTCATAACAGCCTAATTCAACGTTTTCAATAAAATGATTAATATATGGAGAAAATATTTTCTCATGTTACATGAAAATTCAATTCTCATGTTGTGATTCTTCGATTTGCGTGCAAAACTTTTCTTTTCTTTTTCTTTTTTAATAAATGTGGGACCCACCACTAGTTGAGTCACAACATGAGAATTGAATTCTCATGCAACATGAGAAAATCAAATCCCTAATATATATATATATGGGTTTTTAATTCTCATTTAACATGAGAATTCATTTTTTCCTACACACCCTTCGATTTTCGTGTTGACATGGGTCCCACATGTAATTTTTTCTAACACATGAGTCTCATATGCTTTTTATTTCTACAAATGAGATTTCAATTCTCATTCATATATATATATATATATATATATACGAAGATTTAAAAAGAACTCCACAGATTTCGATAAATGTACATTTTTTTGGTATTAATTTTTTTTTATTTCCCTATTGGTTTATCTATTAATCACTTTTCGGGTTAAGGCAGTAAGACTATAATAGTGACCAAATTATTCCTATCAAATTTTTATCGATTAATCAACTTTTCTGTCAAACTATTTTATTTTTAAAATGATTTTAATAAGGAATCTCCATCAATCTAATATATTTATAAAAAATAATTAATTCACATTAAAAATAAAAGTTATTTGATTCTCATGTATGCAAGGAAGCACACATCTTCAACACACTAAACCAGTATATATAGTTAGCAAATTCAAAGTTATTTATATAAAAAATGAACATAAAAGAGTAGAAGATAGCCAGATAGGTACTTGATAGGAAGATAAATTATAGAAATAACCATTTTGTGGGCAACGTGGAGTTCATATGTACTTTCTCCTCAGCGAAAATTATGGAATTGGTTAAGATAAACTTGAATTGTCAAGTAAAAATAAATTACAATCATTCTTAATTCTTAACGATCACTTATAATTGGTCCATTACAAATCGCAATCAATTTCTATTATATTAAATTCAAAATTCAAAATTCAAAATTTAAATAAGGACAGTTTTCCATATAAGAGGTAGAAATGGAGTCAGGCCTATATCAACCTAAACCTAATAGGTTGCCGTAGTATATCAAAAGGAAAGTAACAAAATTAGTTCATGTAAATCAATCCAGTTTTCAATAATCATTTTTCTTTTGTTAGTTTGGTTATCTACGATTGTTGATTTGCTTCATATGCATGCAATCTGCTTTTATTTATGGAGGAGATTTGACATTTGTTGCCAGTTGGGAGATTTAATCGATTAACTTGAAGATTTAATTGATTAAATCTTCAAGTCAACCATTTTTGTCAGTTTTGACCATTTAATCGATTAAATCTTCAAGTTAATCGATTAAATCTTCAAGTTAATCGATTAAAGAGGGCCAAGATGATTATTAATTAATTAATGAAGGGTAAAAGGGTCAAAAAGCTGTTTCAAATTAACTAACTATTTCATTGACTAAAAAGCCGTTTCAAAATAACTGAAATAAAATATAAAAATATTAACTAATGGATTTTGAAATAAAATAACTGAAAAAATTAATTTTTCAAACAACACGAAAAATAAAAACACCTCCCTAAACAAATAATGTAAATCATGATTACGAGACTCGTGCCATGTCAGCATCACGTAGACAATTTCATTACCGTAAGATTTCGGAAGACCATATCTTTTAATTTAATTTAAGACCATAATTTCATTACTATAAATTCCATTCCTTAGCACATAAAAATTTGCAAAGTTTCCTTCTCCAATGGCAATATATATATATATATATATATATATATATATATATATATATAAAAGATCATTTGACACCATCATCAAACTTTAAAATTTGACACCAAATCTTAATAATTAATTTTCGTTAATCAATGGTTATTATTTATTGGGAATCAAACTCATTAATTAACATTAATTTCCAATAAATGATAACGGTTACTATTGAGATTTGGTGTCAATTTCAAAATTTGTCAAATTTCAAAATTTGTCAAATTTCAAAATTTGTCAAATTTCAAAATTTCACACCATTTGACACCTATAAAAGGATATTATCCCATATATTATATAGTAGCTTGAGTGAGGATGAGTTGTTCGTTTTTGGTTATGATATAGCAGCAGCAACAGAGGGTGGTGGGTTTCTTGTTGGAGAAGGTGGTGGAGCTGAAATTATGAAAAAAGATAAATAATTTTGAATCAATTTTGAGAGATAATGCTGTATTTGAAGCAGCCTAGAGTTCATGAAATGAGTTTGTATTTTTGGGTTGTGGGCTTTTTGCATTGTGAGGATTCTGAATGTTGGTAATTTGGCACTATTTGCATGAAGTCATGGCGTCGTCAGAGAATGAACCTTTTCACTCTTCTTCTGCCTCTTACGAAACCCTTCCTCCTTCCCATGTCTGTATGCATGAATTTACGCTATATAAGACTCGATCGGTAATGCTTTTTTTTCTTTTTTTCTTTCTTTCTTTCTTCCACTGTTGTGCAACTTTATTATAGTTTGCTCTCTACTAATGTATTGGGAGATCTCTTTGATTTTGTCATGTGTGTAGCTCATTCTGTGTTGTAGAAATATAAATGTCAATAATTTTTAATGAAGTGGATTATATTTACAAATTTTTTGTTTACAAACTACACTATGTATCCCCGAGAATGTATTCCTAACAGAGTCTATTACTGGGAATATATAGTTGAGTTTGTAAACAAAAAGTTTATAAATATAATCTTTTTCATTTTTAATATCCAATGCAGGTTTAAACAATGTTCTTGTTTCTTGTTCATATTCACATAGTGATAACATGTTTTAGCGCATTTATTATCCTAGTTATACACTATTCATCATCTCAAAGTTAGCTCTTATTTTGATATTGCAATGTTGGAATTTTTAGAAGAAACATGAAACAGCAAGTCATCCAATGCATTGGATTTCTTGCATGATAGACTGCGATATATGTTTTGAACTTCCTTCTATTCGTTGTTTTATAATACAGCTACAAGAATCAGTTTGGCAAAGTAGGAAGAACTAAACTTTGTAGCCTCATTTCATGTTTTGATTAAGTTCTTATTCTTATCTTCTTATATGTGGATTTTGCGTTTCTGAATTGCATCAGAATGAAATTTTTATGTCTCTGCATTTGAGCATCTATGTGGGTGCTTCCTAGTTTTTATTTTTTTTTATTTTACCTTAAAGTGGGATTTGTCATATATCATGCCTGTGTAAACTAATATGTATATTAAACTTGGTGGTATCCCATTTGAGAAATTTTGAGTTACAAGATTGGACGCATTGTTGGAGTTGCAGTGTTTATCATGCATTTCTTTTATTTAAAATATTTTTATCTTGTGCATTTATTTTTATGTTTTATTCCACAGAACTTTTACATGATAGGAAGGAACAAGAGCAGAACATATTGGAGAGTACTAACTATTGTCCGACAAGATCCTTCTGAGCTAAACTTGCGTGAAGATGGCACCACATATACAGAAAGTGAATGTTCGGATCTTTTGAGGAGGGTACATGAGGGGAACAAGCCCACAGGTGGACTGAAATTTGTTACAACTTGTTATGGAATTGTTGGTATGTAAACTCATAGTGTCTTGTCCAGTTTCCTGTTGACAAATTATCAGTTGTTGTCTTGACAAGTTATTCTGCTTTTAGGGTTCATCAAATTTTTGGGGCCTTACTACATGCTGCTTATCACGAAAAGAAGGAAAATTGGTGCAATCTGTGGCCATACAGTATATGCTGTCTCGAAGAGTGAGATGATTCCATTGCCAAATTCGTCGGTTCTGACTAACATCATCAATTCTAAAAATGAAAACAGGTCTTAACAATCTCGCATATACATTTATTTGTTTATTTTCATTTTGAATGCTGATCTATTTCCACTGTTTGAAACCAAAAAATCAATTCAGTTTTGTTCTTATTTAAATGGATTTCTAATGATCTTCTAGTTTCTCTCCTTTTATCCAATTTTTAAATTATTTCCTTTCTCCTATATTCATAAATCTTTAAAGTTAATATAAAAATTATTCGAAATCTCGTGTTAAAATTTTATGATTTCATCCCTTCCGTTTGACTCAAATATAAAAATTACTTGTTTAAAAAGTACACATATTTGTTGAGGATAACTTGATTTTGTTAGATTAGGAAGTTTAAATTTGAAAGTTTGTTTGTAACGGTATTTGTTTTAAGTCTGTAATGATATTTGTTTTAAATGTGTAACGATATTTGTTTTAAGTGTGTACCAATAGTCTGTTATGAATTGTGTATTTATACACCTTAATTGAAGAGGTAAAGAATGAACGAGTATGGAAGAAACTATTATCCCACTTTATACGTATCTACTTTTTTGACATGGTATCAAAGCAGAGTTCTGATCCTTTCTTCCTATTGTTCCTTTTCTTCTTGAAAATTCATATCGTAGCTGCTGGATCTTTCTCTTTGCGAACGGACGTCCAAACACCATTACCGCCACTTCTCCGGCGCTATCCGCCACCTTCACATTCTGAATTGTTGAATGTTCTCTCTTTGCTTCTCTTTTTCTTTCTTTGATCCATTCTTTTTTCGGTGAACCCATTGTTCATCTTCGTTTTCCGAATACTGTCTCCTTATCAATTTTCGGACGTCTTTTTCATTTTTATACCATATTTTCATCGCAGTTTTCGTTCGAACCGTTTCCTTCCGAACCGAACCACCAGTTTTGGAACGAACAACTTCCGAACCGAACCGTTTCCGAACCGAACCATTTCTGAACTGAACCGTTTCTGAACTGAACCGAACCATTTCTAACCGAATCGTTTCCGAACAAAACCGTTTTCCGAACCAGTTTTGAACCGAACCACTTCCGAACCGAACCAGTTTCGAACCAACCGAACCAGTTCCAAATCTTGTTTCTTCCGGTTGGCTTTATTTTGGCTTCGTATTTAGGGGGAGCATGGTTCAATTTTCATTTCAGAATATCTGATTTTGCCGATGTCCATCTCGGCACCGTTTATATTTGGTGGCTGATGTCCATCCTAGCCCTTCCTTCCTTAGCTGATGTTCATTCCAGCTTGAAGATCAGTTAAAGCGATCTCTGGAAGAGTGTTTGAAGAGTAAATTAGCAAGTTAGGCATGATTGACATCCATGCACTAACTTGAGGGGGAGTGTTAGATTAGTAAGTTTAAATTTGAAAGTTTGTGTAATGGTATTTGTTTAACTGTAACTGTATTTGTTTTAAGTCTGTAACGGTATTTATTTTAAGTGTATAACAGTATTCTGTTATGAATTGTGTAATTATACACGTCAATTGAAGAGGTAAAAAATGAACGAAGGAATGTATGGAAGAAACTATTATCCCACTTATCTTTACAGATTTTGATTAGACTTTGTTTATGGTATAATTTAAAAGTGCTAGGTGGTTCCTAATCTTAATGCCATCTTTGAATATAAAGACATTATCTTGGCCATATGTCAAATTTTATTGTTCTTTCAGATTTTGTTAATTATATTATTTTTTTCATTGATTGTTTAGGTACAAGAAACTCCTATGCACGGTTGACCTTACAAAAGACTTCTTCTTCAGCTACTCATACCACATTATGCGTAGTCTTCAAAGGAACTTGTGTGATATTGAGACAGGCCTTGGCCTTTACGAGAACATGTTTGTCTGGAATGAGTTCTTAACTCGAGGAATTAGGAATCATCTCCAGAATAATATTTGGACAGTTGCACTAGTGTATGGCTTTTTTAAACAGGTGAAGATAAATGGTTATTGAAATTCCATTGGATAATGTATTCTGTGACTGATTAATCTCACGAAGTATCAGGCTTATTTACAATTTACAAGTATTTTCTGCTCAGTTGAAGTAGTTTTGTCATCATATACTTGAATATCTGGTGGCTTTGTTAGGACACACTAATGATATCTGGACGAGAGTTTATACTTATGCTCATTGCGAGACGATCCCGTCATTTTGCTGGCACTAGGTTTGTAAATTGCATCGTGTTTTCTTTCCAAACACATTAAATGTATTGATTCATTTTCGAATGTGATTATGTGCGGTGTATGCTCCAGTTGGTTATACATCAGATTTATAATTTGACTGTCATTGCAAACTTAGTTAGTCAGCTAGTCTATTAAGTGCCTTCTCGGGTGATTGTATCCTTCTTGTGCTGAGGATGTGATACTTGTATAGTTATACTCCAGTCATTTTTGGTATTTTCTAGTTGTTTTGAATTGTCACTTTAACTTCGCAGTATGAATGTAGATTATATGATAGGGAATGTCATATAGAATAATCTATCTTTCATGTTCTGATGATGGTATGTATCCCTGTTTTACATTTGTGTTGATGGAAAAGTGAAGAGGTAGACAAAACATAAGCTTTTTAGTATATAAAATGTTAGCTTCACAAAGTTGATCAGGAGTGATGAGAGCAATAATTATGTAAGATTTTATAGCTTTGTAATGATATATATATATATATATATATATATATATATATATAATGGGGAATGCAGACAATACAATCTTGAAAATTTGAAGGATGGTTTTGTTGGCAAATGTTTATAGTCAGAATGTATGGATACATATGTGCAATGATGGTGCACAATTTATGGTTTCATTTATTTGATTATTATGTGAAGGTATTTGAGGCGAGGTGTTAATGAGAAGGGCAGCGTAGCGAATGATGTTGAGACAGAACAAATAGTTTTTGAGGATGTTCCCGAAGGTCTTCCCATCCAAATAAGCTCTATCACTCAGAACCGTGGTTCAATCCCGCTTTTCTGGTCACAGGAAACTTCACGTCTAAATATTAAACCAGATATCATACGTATGTCTTTTTTGTCTCATAAATATTGCAACATTTTCTCATACCATCTCTATTTTGATGTGTTGGTGTAATGGTGTCCATATGTTTGCTTATAAAATCACTTGTTCTTTGCTAGTGTCAAAGAAGGATCCAAATTATCAAGCCACCAGACTTCACTTTGAAAATCTTGTCGAAAGATATGGGAATCCCATAATAATTTTGAATTTAATTAAGGTAATTTTTTATTTTTTTATTTTATGAAAACAATGATCTTATTTCTCCCCATTTAGCATATGTTGTCATGAATCAACTATTCTAAAATTTTATATTACATGTTATCAAAAAAATAAAATAAATTATATTACATCTCTAATACGGCTCATGTAAAAATTCTTTGTACTTAACGCGTGGACAATGCACAGGCCCACTTATCTTGGTTTGAAATTCAAGCCTTTGTTAGAAGAACATGGTAGTAAGGATTGAATTCTAGACCACTTAGTCATATAAGCTCTAATAACATGTCATAAATTACTATCCCAAAAGATTAAGCTCTTAGGTTAAGAGAATGATGCATAATAATTTGGATGATTTGCGATATTTTAGGGATAATTGTGTTTCCTTACTTTATTTTTGGAGATTTTATCTTATTTTTAAGAAGTTATTGTTCCATTATTTAATTAGGATTACTAGTTCGTATTATTATAAATAGCACTACTGGATTGTTAGTATTTAGTATCATATCATAATATAATACATGGTAGCAATTTAATCTATTATTAATTTGTCTTTATTTTCTCATTTCTTTTATTTTTTGGTGAAAATTTTCTCATTTCTTAAATTATATAACTTGAACAATTTCATCTTTTATAAGACTCTATAGGCTGATTGATAATGTTTTTTACTAAAAAAAATCAACAGTCCCATGAGAAAAAGCCACGTGAGTCCATACTCTGTTCAGAGTTTGCTAATGCCATAGATTTCATTAATAAAGATTTATCTGAGGAGTGTAGGCTTAGGTTCCTTCACTGGGATTTGCACAAACATTTTCAGAGGTACATTTTTTTAAAAATTATATAATTCTATCCTTCTTAGCAAATTATAATGTATGTTCGGAGTAAGCTGATTCAAGAGTATGCTTTATATTCTACTTCTAGCAAAACAACGAATGGATTGCTGTTTCTAGGCAGAGAGGCATCAAATGCTTTGACGTTAACAGGTTTTTTCTATTGCCAACTGACACCAGCCTTGAGACCAGAAGACTATCTAAATTGGCCACCCACAGAGTAAGATTTTCATGTTGTTTCAAATCTTCAATTACTTTTTTCAACATTTCATGGATTCACTGTGTACACTTAAACTTGTATATAATGTCTTAAGAAAAAAATAAGAACATATAAACTTTGCATGAAATGTTTTGCATGATGGAGAGGGAGATATCTAAAGTTCATCCACTATCATTTCTTGTTTATTGATTGATAAGTTTTGTATGCAGCATTACTGATAAGGATAGCATTAATGATGATAGCGAGGATGCTAATAATTTAGAGGGGAAACCAAGCGAAGGAAATAATATTGTCAATGGAAATTATTCTGTCAAACCATCCATGTTGCAGAAGGGGGTCCTAAGGACCAATTGCGTAGACTGCTTGGATCGCACAAATGTTGCACAATATGCGTATGGGTTGGCTGCTCTTGGCCACCAGCTCCATGCCATCGGAGTTATTGACCGCCCTATAATTGAACTTGATGATCCTGTAGCTGATGATTTGATGAAGTTTTACGAGCAGATGGGTGACATACTTGCACATCAATATGGTGGTTCTGCTGCTCACAACAAGGTGATTTGTCGCTCTGAGCCTTGTTATAATTACATTAGCTTACAGATTCTAATGAAGCTTGGGAACTGACATTTTTGCTACATCATTTTCTCTTTTAATTACCTTTGAAGCCAGTTATTTTTTTAAAATATCGTCATTTGGTTTAAACTTTATAAATAACTTTGTAAAGGTAAGATAATTATCAATCATATAATTTATTTATTTTTGTTGGAAAACCTTGTGCACCAGGTTTTGCCCTAATATAAAAAATTGGGATAAAGAAAGAGACCTCTTTATTAATCAAGCACTCAAAAATTTTCAGGGGTTAATCACAGTTCATAGCTATCTAATTATGTTCTGTATTGCTTCCAATTATCAGTTTTAGAGAACATTGATAAATATGTCTTAGTGACTACCACTAATTACCTTATGCATAATGTAGGGCATTAAAGTTAATTTTACTTGAATGAGAATGGGATTAACCAACTGAGGGGCTTTTCAGTTTTTAGATTCTTCTTTATTTCTTGCCTTTTATATTCCACTTTCCTGTTAAGTGGGCAGAATACCTGTGGTCATGAGATTTTTCTGTTGAAATTTTTTATGGGGTAATATTTGTGTTCTTTATCCTTTTCTGATGGTCTTTTTTTCAACTTCTATATAGATATTCTGTGAGAGGAGAGGCCAGTGGAGAGCTGCAACACAATCTCAGGAATTTTTCAGGATTCTGCAACGCTATTACAGCAATGCATACATGGATGCTAAGAAGCAAGATGCAATTAATGTGTATGTGTTGCAGTAATGCACTTTATTATTTTTCTCTGCGCCTCTGTGTTATTTATTTCCAGTGGTTGGATTTATAGCATGTCTGCTATCTGGTTGTTTGTTTTATTTTCATTTCTCTGTCTCTATCTCTCTTATTGGGAGCTTTTGTTTTGGATAAGAATTTTTTAAAATAAAAAGACAGATAACACAGTAAGATTAGGAACTCTTCTTAAAGACAGCAACTTTGGTTATTCTATTTTTGGCAGCTGTACTTTTGTGTTTTGTGATATATTTTCTGTTGTAAATATGCCTCTGTTGTCGTAACTGATTATTCTTTTATATCAACCATGAGATGATCTTTCTGTTTCAGATTCCTGGGACATTTTCAGCCACAACAGGGTGAGCCTGCTGTATGGGAATTGGGTTCAGATCAGCACCATGATGCAGGGAGACATGGAGAGGACAATACAAGGTATTTGAATGTAATTTATGAAAAAAACATTCAAATACCATGCAATGCAAAAAAATGAGGAGGGGCCGGAGGGGTTGAAATGATTTTAGATTATGGTTTTTAATTTTTAAAAAGAGGAGGGGCCGGAGAGGCAAGAGACTATCAGATAGCGTGAGGAGGCTGATCATCAATCAAAGCCATCATTTGCATGGAAGATTAATGAAATCATGTTTAATTTTTTATGGTTCCCTCAACTAATATGAACTTTAATGGTGGTCTGTCCTAGTGATGTTAGACCATTGTTGATATTTTACACAATTGTTAAGATATTAAACCATTAATGTGTTTTGATCCAATGGTTTAAGGTTTTGCGATGGTTACATAATAATATGGCCTTGCGTTCCGGTAATGGTATAAAGTTCAATCAATGTTCCCTCAATTCTTCAATAAAAAGTTAAATTTGAGCACAATGTTTAATAGGCTTGTACATTGTCAACATTTCTAACCGTAAAAACTTATGCCCGATGTAATGTGTTAAGATACCATTCAAATGCTTTTATATATATATATATATTTTTATTTTTTCTCAATTTTTTTGTAATTTTTGTTTGAGTTGATCTGCTATCCATCCTAACTAGTTTTGGATAAAAATATTAGTTGATATTGATATTGATAATTCAAATAAGCTTCTATAGTTGTTGTGGGAATTGACACTTGTTCATACGATATATTTTCAGAATTAATTAAAAAAATCACAATCACAATCCCTGACAATTCTCATCAACATAATCCCCAGCATTTTGACTTATTACTTTGTTTGAGCAAAGCATAATTCAAACCTTTGACCAAATACTTATGCTCCGCATCACCTGCCCAATATCAATAAAGCCAACATGTTCTGTTGTTAGCATAAGAAGTTTAAATTATCAAGTTCGTCTACGTAAATAGGAACAGCGGAATTCAATGTTTTTAATAAAATGATATATACATCTATATATATATATATATATATATATATATATATATATATATATATATATATATATATATATATATATAATGAAATGATGTGTGAATGGGGGAGATGATTGAGACATATTATTTCAGGAAATACAAGAAGGGATTTAAATTTTAGATAAAAAATTGTCACAGTCAAGTTAATGCCATTAGTTGTATGGTGAAAATTAATCCCATGCTCAAACAGTATGAAATTACCTAGTAATGTATCAAAATCATATTACTTCTATCAAATTAGTTAATTAACTAAAGAATTGGAGGAGTATGCTCCAAATAGCTGGCCTTTTGATTTATGCAATATAACTATCTCCCATTTTTAAGTGATAGGAAGTTTGATATGACTTGACTTCCTCATTAAAAAATTTCATTAATTGTTAATAGAACAATCTGAATATTGTGAAAGAAATGATTAAGTTAATAATTTGATGTCACACGCTTGTTAATTTTTTTATAAAGTACTAAATAGTATTTTAAAATTTATTTATTTTTTAACATAGTTTATTATGCATGCTATATAATTTAGCAAGTGCTATAAAAAACTAACAAAGTACAAAATAATATTATTTCATCAATGGAATTTATTTATAAAATGAAGTAGAAGATAATATTGAGTTTCAAATTAAAAACTATTTCATTGATTGAAAAGATTAAATTGTCTGGTTAAAAAAATAACTGAAATAAAGTAAACAACAAGTGGATTTTGCAATAAAAAAATTAATTTTTCAAACAATACACGAAAAACAATTGATGTCTGGATTAGGAGCGTAAATGGATCAAGTCAAATAAGACTTTATCCTAAATGGATTAGGCTTATATAAATTATTTTAAATCTAATTTGACTTATAGTGAGATATAAATCAAATTATAAGCTTGTTCTGACTTATTTGTAAAGAATACAAAGCTTGACTTAGCTTATTAATCTGTATGAATTATAAATTATAATTACTTTGTACTATAATTATACAATCCAAAATATTGACATTTTAACTATGTTGTTGAAAAAAAATTAATTAAATCAAATTATATTAATTTTAATTATAAAATTAAATTTTAACTTAATTTAAAATAAATTAAAAATTTATACACGCACGCACCTATAAGATTTTTAAAGAAAAATTATACCAAATGAGAAGAGAAAATATTGCAAAAAATTTATAAAAATAAAAAACAATAAGATCTTATTTTATTAGAAATTAACAACATTTTATTATATTAAAAATTGAGAAGCATTATTATTACCATCTAAAAATTTTACAATTTTTTATAATATATTTTTTATCATTGATTTTCGTTAATCTAAGTGTATGATTTATTGAAATTAATAATTAATTAATAAATATAACATAATAAATTATAACTTTTGAAGTAATGAACGGTAAAAAAATAAGTTGTAAAATGTTGTAAGTGAAAAGAAATAGTAAGAACAACATCCCTCTTGAAAAATAAAAGATTATTATTTTATTTGAAAAGAATAATATTTTGTTATTAAAAATAAAATCTAATATTATTTATTAAAAATATAAGTCCGAAATTTAGAGGCCTGACGTACTAAAATAGATTTATAACCTGATTTCTAAACAAGTTTTTTAATAAACTTAAACACTTATTAATTTTAAAATAGGTTAAGATAAATTAGAATAAAAGCAAATCGAGATAAAGGCAGGTCAAATTATAAACTACTAAGCTATAAATTTACAATATTATTATAATACTGCCGTCTTAGGATAATTAAAGAAAAGTTATAAATTTATTTTATCCTTCCCTCATGGAACAAATGATGGAACAGATGACACGTTAGTACTCATTTATGTCGGTAGTCAAATATAAATAATAAATTTAATATTAATTATATTATTATTAATTACGTTTGCAATAGCAGTTTGTAATCAATAATGATTTTCACATTGCTATTTCAGATATATGATTTTTTTTTTTTTAATTTTCCAAATATGTGGACAGAGGATTATTCAGCAAATTGAATTTATTTCTTGGATTTGATATTGTGGTTTTGATTTGTTCTCCGGATGTGAGTTTTATTCTTCTCCATCCGGAAAAAAATCAGATTTTTTTTTTTAAAAAATAGAAATTTGTATAGTTATAATTCTCCATATTTAATATTTATTTTTATTTTTATATAATTTTAATTTTTCATATTTAATATTTTTACTATAAATGTGGACGATCATGGCTCTACAAAGAAAGAAATAAAAATAACTGTTGTATTAATGTAACCGTGAAATTGATTGGTAATGATATTGATTTGATAAACAGTATTTGATTGTTACATTATCTTCTCAAATAATAATTAAAAAAATCAAATCAATTATTAGTGCACCCGTGGTTTGGCCCTTTTTGTGCTGGAACCTCCTGAATCTCTCTCCTTTACAATTTTCACCCAGTTTCTCTGCTTGATCTTCTCCTCATATATTGTCCCTTCCATGTAAAGATTCCATTTTGAAAATACCCACATGTTGTGTTTCTCTGTATGCGAGTGTACCAATATAAACTCCATTCATTAGCACATAAAAATTTGCAGTTTTTGCTTCTGGGGAGGCAAATTTTCGATCTATATAATATATATATCGAAGCTTGAGTAAGGATTAGTTGGTCGTCTTTGGTTATAGCATATAGGTATAGCAGCAACAGAGGGTGGTGGGTTTCTTGTGGAGAAGGTGGTGGAGTTGAAATTATGAAGAAAAATAAATAATTTTGAATCAATTTTGAGAGATAATGCTGTATTTGAAGCAGCCTAGAGTTCAGGAAATGAGTTTGTATTTTTGGGTTGTGAGCTTTTTGCATTGTGAGGATTCTGAATGTTGGTAATTTGGCACTCTTTGAATGAAAATTTGGTAATTTCCCTGAGCCTGAGGCTCGGGGGATCTGAATATCACTAACAAAGTCATGGCGTCGTCAGAGAATGAACCTTTTCACTCTTCTTCTGCCTCTGACGAAACCCCTCCTCCTTCCCATGTCTGTATGCAGAAATTTAGGCTATATGAGACTCAATCGGTAATGCTTTTTTCTTCTTTCTTCCACTGTTGTGCAGCTTTATTATAGTTTGCTCTCTACTAATGTTATAGGGAGATCTCTTTGATTTTGTCATGTAATTAGCTCGTTCTGTGTTGTAGAAATATATATGTCAATAGTTTTTAGAGGAAAGTTCACCGATACCTTGTGGTTTGCTTCAGAATCATCTATACTCCTGTGATTTTTGTTTTTATCATATATGTCTGCTTTGTAAAAAATAAAAAATCACAGGGGCATATATGATAAAAAAACATACCCTTTTGCAAACCATAAGGGCATATGTGATAATAAAAAAAACCACAGGGACGTGATTCTGAAGCAAACCGTAAGGGTATTGATGAACTTTTACCTGGTTTTTAATATTCAATGCAGGTCTAAACTGTGCACTTGTTTCTTGTTCATATTCATATAGTGATAACATGTTTTAGTGCATTTATTATCCTAGTTATACACCATTCATCATCTCAAAGTTAGCTCTTATTTTGATATTGTATGTTGGAATTTCTAGAAGAAACATGAAACCAGCTAGTCATCCAATGCATTGGATTTCTTGCATGATAGATAGACTGCGATATATGTTTTGAACTTCCTTGTATTCGTTGTTTTATAATACATCTATCTACAAGAATCAGTTTGGCAAAGTAGGATGAACTAAACTTTCTAGCCTCATTTCATGTTCTGATTATGTTCTAACTCTTATCTTCTTATATGTGGATTTTGCGTTTCTGAATTGCATCAGAATGAAATTTTTATGTCTCTGCATTGGATCATCTATGCGGGTGCTTCCTAGTTTTTTTTTTTTAACCTTAAAGTGGGATTTGTCACATATCTTAACTTTGAAAGCGAGTCTTCTCCAGCACCTGTTCATGCTTTAGTTGCTTGGCTGAATGAATTATCATCCCTGTGTAAACTAATATGTATATTAAACTTGGGGTATCCCATTTGAGAAATTTTGAGTTACACGATTGGACGCATTGTTGGAGTTGCAGTGTTTATCATGCATTCCTTTTATTTAAAATATTTGTACCTTGTGCAAATCCGCAGAACTTTTACATGATAGGAAGGAACAAGAGCAGGACATATTGGAGAGTACTAACTATTGTCCGTCTAGATCCTTCTGAGCTAAACTTGCGTGAAGACCCCGCCACATATACAGAAAGTGAATGTTCTGATCTTTTGAGGCGGATACATGAGGGAAACAAGGCCACAGGTGGACTGAAATTTGTTACAACTTGTTATGGAATTGTTGGTATGTAAATTCATAGTGTCTTGTCCAGTTTCCTGTTGACAAATTATCAGTTGTTGTCTTTACAAGTTATTCTGCTTTTAGGGTTCATCAAATTTTTGGGGCCTTACTACATGCTGCTTGTCACGAAAAGAAGGAAAATTGGTGCAATCTGTGGCCATACAGTATATGCTGTCTCGAGGAGTGAGATGATTCCATTGCCAAATATGTCGGTTTGGACCAACATCATCAATTCAAAAAATGAAAACAGGTCTTAACAATCTTGCATGTTGTATAAATTGCACTTCATACAAATACCTTTATTTGTTTATTTTCATTTTGAATGCTGATCTCTTCCGCTGTTTCCTTTAACTGTTTGAGACAAAAAAAATCACTTCAGTTTTGATCTTAACGATCTTCTAGTTTCTCACCTTTTATCCTATTTTTAGATTATTTGCATTCTCCTCTATTCATAAATCTTTATAGTTAATATAAAAACTAGTGGAAATCTCATGTTAAAATTATTTTGATTTCATCCCTTCTGTTTGACTCAAATATAAAAATTACATGTTTAACAAGTACACAAATTTGTTGAGGATAACTTGATTTTGATTAGACTTTGTTTATGGTATAATTTAGAAGTGCTAGGTGGTTCCTAATCTTAATGCCATCTTTGGATTTAAAGACAGTATCTTGGCCATATGTCAAATTTTATTGTTCTACACATGATCAGATTTTGCATTAATTAAATTATTTTTTCATTGATTGTTTAGGTACAAGAAACTCCTATGCACGGTTGACCTTACAAAGGACTTCTTTTTCAGCTACTCATACCACATTATGCGTAGTCTTCAAAGGAACTTGTGTGATAATGAGACAGGCCATGCCCTTTATGAGACCTTGTTTGTCTGGAATGAGTTCTTAACTCGAGGAATTAGGAATCACCTCCAGAATAATATTTGGACAGTTGCATTAGTGTATGGCTTTTTTAAACAGGTGAAGATAAAATGGCTATTGAAATTCCATTGGATAATGTATTCTTTGATTGATTAATCTTGTGAAGCATCTGGCTTATTTACAATTTACTAGTAATTTCTGCTCAGTTGAAGTAGTTTTGTCATCATACACTTGAATAGCTGATGTCTTTCTGGTGGCTTTGTTAGGACACACTTATGATATCTGGACGGGAGTTTATACTTACGCTCATTGCGAGACGATCGCGTCATTATGCTGGCACTAGGTCTGTAAAGAGTCATTTTTTAATGTGATTATGTGCTGTGTATGCTCCAGTTGGTTATACGTCGGATTTATAACTTGACTATGTCATGTGCAAACTTAGCTAGTCAGCTAGAGTATTAATTGCCTTCTCTGATGATTTTATCCTTGTGCTGAGGATGAGATACTAATAAAGTTATACTCCAGTCATTTTTGGTATTTTCTAGTTGTTTTGAGTTGTCACTATAACTTTGCAGTATGAATGTAGATTATATGATAGGGAATGTCGCATAGAATAATCGATCTTTCATGTTCTGATGATGGTATGTGTCCCTGTTTTCCATTTGTGTTGATAGAAAAGAGAAGAGATAGACTAAACGTAAGCTTGTTAGTATATAGAATGTTAGCTTAACCAAGTTGATCAGGAGTGAAAACTTGAGAGCAATCATTATGCAAGATTTTATAGCTTTGTAATGAATATATATATATATATATGGGGCAGGATCATCTTACACCGGTGTAAGAATAATAAGTCTTACACCAAATCTTAACCATTGATTTTCTGCATCTAACGGTTAAGATTTATTAGGTCTCACACTCTCACTCATTAATTAATTTTTAATTCCCAATAAATCTCAACCATTAGATGCACGGAAATCAACGGTTAAGATTTGGTGTAAGATTTATTATTCTTACACCGGTGTAAGTTGATCTTATCCCTATATATATATATATATATGTATGAGAGAGAGAAGCTGAGTACAGGCAATACAATCTTGAAAATTTGAAGGATGGTTTTGGTGGGAAATGTTTATAATCAGAAAGTATGGACACATATGTACAATGATGATGTGAACAATTTACGACTTCATTTATTTTATTTTTATGTGTAGATATTTGAGGCGAGGTGTTAATGAGAAGGGGAGAGTAGCTAATGATGTTGAGACAGAACAAATAGTTTTTGAGGATGTTGCAGAAGGTCTTCCCATCCAAATAAGCTCTATCATCCAGAACCGTGGTTCAATCCCGCTTTTCTGGTCACAGGAAACTTCACGTCTAAATATTAAACCAGATATCATACGTATGTCTTTCTTTTTTCACAAATATTGTAACACTTGCAGAGTTATTTTTCTCATACTGTCTCTACTTTGATGTGTTGGTGTCTATATTTTTGCTTATGTAATCAATTGCTCTTCCCCAGTGTCAAGGAAGGATCCGAATTATCAAGCCACCAGACTTCACTTTGAAAATCTTGTCAAAAGATATGGGAATCCTATAATAATTTTGAATTTAATTAAGGTAATTTTTTTTTGTGAAGGCAATAATCTTATTTCTCCCCATTTAGCACATGTTGTCATGAATCAACCATTCCAAAAGCATGAACGTATACAAATAGTTTTATATTACATATCTAATACGGCTCCTCACACAAAAACTCTTTGAGCTTAAAGCTTGGATGATGCACAGGCCACTTACCTTGTGTTGAAACTCAAGTTTTTGTTTGAAGAATGGGGTAATAAGGATTGAACTCTAGACCACTTAGTCATAGAAGCTCTATTAACATGTCATAATTAACTATCCCAAAAGATTAAGCAATTAGGTTAAGAGAATGATGCATAATAGATTTGTATGATTTGTGTTATTTTAGGGATAGTTGTGTTCCCTTACCTTATTTTTGGAGATTTTATCTTCTCTTGAGAAGATATTGTTCCATTATTCAATTAGGATTACGAGTTGCTATTATTATAAATAGCACTATTGGATTATTAGTATTTAGCATCACATCATAATATATTACATCGTAGCAATTTAATGTATTATTGTTTTGAATCTTTATTTTCTCCTTTCTGAAATTATATAACTTTAACACTTTCATCTTTTATAAGACTCTATAGGCTGATTGATATTATTTTTTTCCTAAAAAATTCAACAGACCCATGAGAAAAGGCCGCGTGAGTCCATACTTTGTTCAGAGTTTGCTAATGCCATAGATTTCATTAATAAAGATTTATCTGAGGAGAACAGACTTAGGTTCCTTCACTGGGATTTGCACAAACATTTTCAGAGGTTCATTTTTTCTATTATGTAATTCTATCCTTCTTAGCAAATTATAATGTATGTTATAAGTAAGCTGATTCAAAAGTATGCCTTATATTTTACTTTCAGCAAAGCTACAAATGTGTTGATGATTCTACGCAGAGTGGCATCAAATGCGTTGATGTTAACAGGTTTTTTCTATTGCCAAGTGATGCCAGCCTTGAGACCCGAAGACTATCTAAATTGGCCACCTACAGAGTAAGGTTTTCATGTTGTTTCAAATCTTCAATTACTTTTTTCAACATTTTATGGATTCACTGTGTATACTTGTATGTATTGTCTTTAGAAAAAGATAAGAACAATGATATAAACTTTGCCAAAGAATAAACCGAATGATATTAATATATAAGTAGTTTATGCTTGATGGAGAGGGAGATATCTAAAGTTCATCCACTGTCATTTCTTGTTTATTGATTGTTAAGTTTTGCTTGCAGCAATATTGATAAGGGAAGCTTTTCGTCCACTAGACATGTCAATGATGATAATGAGGATTTTAATAATTTAGAGGGAAAACCAAGCGAAGGAAATATTATTGCCAAAGAAAACAATGTTGTCAATAGAAAGCATTCTGTCAAACCACCCATGTTGCAGAAGGGGGTGCTAAGGACCAATTGCATAGACTGCTTGGATCGCACAAATGTTGCACAATATGCATATGGGTTGGCTGCTCTTGGCCACCAGCTCCATGCCATCGGAGTTATTGACCGCCCTATAATTGAACTTGATGATCCTGTAGCTGATGATTTGATGATGTTTTATGAGCGGATGGGTGACATACTTGCACATCAGTATGGTGGTTCTGCTGCTCACAACAAGGTGATTTTTAACTCTGAGTCTTGTTACAATTACATTAGTTTATAGATTTTAATGTAGCTTGGGAACTGACTTTTTTGTTACATCATTTTCTCTTTTAAATACCTTTGAAATATCATCATTGGGTTTAAATTTGGGGATAAAGAGAGGAGACCCCTTTATTAACCACCCACTCAAAAATTTTTAGGGGTTAAATACAGTTCATAGCTATTTAATTATGTTTCCTGAGCTGGATGGCATGCAAGTGGATGGCATGCAATGGCCTTTTTTAGCTTTCAGTTGGTATTTGGTACTGTGAGAATGGACTCTTGTCCTGCTATGTATAAGTTTTAGAGAACATTGATATATATGGCTTTGTGACTACCACTAATTACCTTATGCATAATGTAGGGCATAAAAGTTAATTTCAATGTTGTGAAAACCGGACCGGACCGGCCAGTTGACTCAGAACCCAGTGAACCGGTCATCTGACCGGTCCGGTTATCACATTGGATCAGTCAAGTATCAGACCCGGTGCGACCCGTCTGGTTTTGATGAAAAACCGGTGACCCTGCCCGAGTTAAAAAAAAAGTTTTCCAAACAAAATAATCATAATTAACATATTTGAGTAATCTGTTACTTATTGACTTACATAAGTTATGTACCTGCAATACTAATATTATCTCAGTTATGCACTATGCAAGGAATTTTGATTTGATAGTTAGAAATGTCGTTTACCGAACCTGAAACACCAATATAACAAGCATTATGTGTTTGTTTGATCCTTTATTGGATAATAATGTATAATTTTTTATTTTTTATATTAAAATATTTAGAACTTATATTATTCTATTCAGCTATTTGAGTATATTTATAAATTTTTTAATATAAATTATAGATTTATATATAATTACCGGGTCATGTGGTTGAACTAGTGACCTACTGGTTGAACCAGTGACCCGGTACCTCGATCGGGTCATTGAGCCGGTTTTAATAACATTGGCTAATTTTGCTTGAATGAGAATGAGGTTAACTGTCTGAGGGGCTTTCCAGTCTTTAGATTCTTCTTCATTTCTTGCCTGTAATATTCCACATTAATGTTAAGTGGGCAGAGTACCTGTGGTCATTAGATTTTCCTGTTGAAATTTTTTATGGTGTAATATTTGTGTTCTTTACCCTTTCCTGATGGTCTTTTTTCAACTTCTGTTTCTATGTAGATATTCTCTGAGAGGAGGGGCCAGTGGAGAGCTGCAACACAGTCTCAAGAGTTTTTTAGGACTCTTCAACGCTATTACAGCAATGCATACATGGATGCTGAGAAGCAAGATGCAATTAATGTGTATGTGTTACAGTAGTATTTTTTTTTCTCTGCGCTTGAGTTATATTATTTCCAGCGGTTGGATTTTGGATTTATAGCGTGTCTGCTATTTGGTTGTTTGTTTTATTATCCGTTCTCTGTCTCCATCTCTCTCTTATAGGGAGCTTTTGTTTTGGATGAGAAATTTTTTAAATGAAAAGACGGATAACACAGTATGATTAGCAACTCTTCTCAAACACTGCAAAACAACAACAAATCAGCAGTGTTTTCCAATCCCTCTGCATGTCCTGCTGTCCTCTGGCATTTTAGCAACTTTGATCATTCTATTTTTGGCAGTTTCTACTTTTTTGATATATTTTCTGACTTCTGTTTGTAAATATGCCTTTGTGGTCTTAACTGATTATTCTTTTCTACTAATCATGAGATGATCTTTCTTTCAGATTCCTGGGGCATTTTCAGCCACAACAGGGTAAGCCCGCTCTATGGGAATTGGGTTCAGATCAGCAATATGATGCAGGGAGAAATGGAGAGGACAAGACAAGGTATTTGAAATTTTTTACAGTACATCTTTCCCTTCCATATTTTCTATGCCATGATCTATGGAACAGACACCAAAATGGACATTTCAAGATAACTAAATCTAAAACGAAATTTGATGTCGGTTCAAAAGGCCTAGGGTTAGAATTGTTGTATTCAAGAGGCACTGTGAGACCGGCACCAAAAAAACAGAAATTGGGATTTGGGAGAGAAGAAGGGGTGAAGAGCTAGGTTACACAAACACAAACAATAGAAGGAAGGTCTTCTGGATAACATCTAGGGAAATAGAAGAGAATTTTTTGTTATTAAGAAAATTTGAGTTATCCCCTTTCAACCTTCAAAACCTTTTATATAGGATAGATACCTTAAAAAAATCCTAACCCTTAGAATAGATCCAATCCTGGCTATCAAAAGTAACTTGAATAACAAGAAATGAAAGACAAATAAGTAAGGCACTAAGGCTACTAGTCATAATTGACCCCCTTTATCCTGCATCACAATGACATGACTTGGCATGCACATTTTTAAAAATATTAAAATACCAAAATATTAATATATATAAGTATGAAAACATAAGTTCCACGAAGCATATGATAATATAGGTAGGATATACATAGTGTGCGTAGGATGTTTTTTAAAAAGTGTGTATCAAGTGTTAATATTAAAAATGATTGCCCTTTGATCCTTAGAATACTATATTGAGGTGCGGGATAGTCAGCAGCACAAGTGTTGATGATACATATTGGAAGCTGGTGTAAAGAAGAATATTATTAAAAGAGAATATCCAAGTTGGGTAGGATAAGAAATCCTCCTATATATTATAATAATAATAATAAACTGGGAGTCAATGTGGTTCAAAAATGCAAAGACGTCCAATCTCTTTGTATATGAGGAACAGAAAGAGAACCGAAGAGAGGCCATAAACATACTCCAACCAATAATAAATAAGGGGAAAGAGACATAATTGCAGGCTTTTATCTCCAACTAAATAGGACTGGATTGCATACACCACTCACGCTATCAAGTCTTAACCTTCTTATTCTTGCCAAAATCTTCAAACTGTATCATGAAAAGCTGCTCCAAGGTGACAACCCCAAACAGATTAATCCATAAGAAAGTAGTTGCCTTGCAATGCAAAAATCAATGGGATCCAAATAAAGCTCTCAACTACAGATAAATGATTTTGAATACTATGGTTTTTAATTTTTGAGAGGAGGGCCAGAGGGGTTGAAGACAAGGTGCAGAAAAGTGACAAGGCAAGACACTATAGAAAGAATGAGGAGGCTGATCATCAATCAAAGCCATCATTTGCGTGGAAGATTAGGGAAACCTTGTTTAATTTTTTATGGCTCCCTCAGCTTATATGAACTTTAATGTAGGTCTGTCCTAGTGATGTATTTGTTGATATTACATAATTGTTAAGATAGTAAACCATTCATGTTTTTTGATCCAATGGTTTAAGCTTTTCGGATAGTTACATAATATGCTATCAGAGCCTATATGACCTTGTGGTAATGGTATAGAGTTCAAGCATTGTTCCCTCATTCTTCTATAAAAGGTTAAATTTCAACACAAGATATGATAGGCCCATGCATTGTTCACGCTTCAAGCCCTCAAAGCTAATGCGTGACGGAACGTGTTAAGATACCATTCATATGCTTTCAACCAATACCTTAAGCTTTTGGGATAGTTGGTTTATGACAATAATTATTTGGGTCTATTTCAAATATCATGATAACTTGAAGCATGCAGATTCAAAATGCCTGTCTATGCTACTAATGTGGTAATTTTGAAATTTGTTTTGAAGGTTAATTTTCAAAAGATCCTTCTCAGATGGAAACATTCTTCGTGAAAGTTCTACACCTTTGTCAGTCCCAAATGCCAAGCACGAAAAATTCTCAAATCCGGGTTTACCCAATCGATCAGAAGAAGGAAGTAAGGCTTTTTGTGAGTCATCGCCTGAAATATCTACTACTGAGAGTGACACTTCATTTTCAAGGTTCGTAATTCATATTAATGTGAACTTGAATTGTAATCGGTTTCAATGTATACAGGAGGCCATAGATTGTCAATATCTCATTTTATACATTCTCTCTCTTTTTTACTGTATTTAGTAGTAGCCTTAGTCGAGAAAGTTTTTTCCTCTTTTCAGAGCAGGCCTTTCTTGAGAACTCTATAATAACTAAAATGGTAAATATTCAAGTTATATTTTCTGAAAAATGGGAAAAAATCTATTTGAGACGGTCCTCTCTCTTCTTTATCTTAGGCTGTGTTTGTATGTTGAAGTGCCCAATGACACACTGTAATTTGTAATCTAAAATGTGTCAAAGTTTTCACCCTTTTGCTCGTTAATTATTTAATTGCATTTTGCCCCTGATTGAGAGACTATATTTTCGATTAAATTGAAAAATGGGATTTTAATCGAAAAAAAAAATCTATTTGAGAACAACCTTATGATCCTCTCTCTTAGGGAGATTTAATCGTAGGCTGTGTTTGTATGACCATTTAATCGATTAAAGTGCCCAATGACACACTGTAATTTGTAATCTAAAATGTGTCAATGGGCTCATCCTGTGTATAAGGTGGAAACTTAAGTTGCCTGCTTGCATGATGGTGACGTGTTTTCTTGCTGCTTCGTTTTCTCCATCTAGTCCATTTATGTATGGTATGCAATTCATTTTGTTTGTGTAGGTACACTCCCTCAATGCCTCGTAGAGAGCTTTTCGGAGACATGCAAAGAGAGCGCTGCCTGGAAAGTGATAATATTTACTATACCGAGTACCAGGATTCCTTCAGCTGCTCCAATTTTGTTGACCTGGATTGGCTATCTTCTTCAGGCAATTCATGTGAAGAAGAGCCATGTGATAGGTAATGCTTTCTAATGAAGCAATTGTACAAGTACCTATCAAGAATGTTTTGTTGCAGGAATATTTTATTAGGGGAAGTACATAGGCTACAAGACAGGGTAGGGATGAGAAAAATAACAAATATAATTAAGAATTGTGAATTTTAGGTGTGAATAACACTGTCTTGGGTGTATGATGTACTTCTCGCAGAGCCTTTCTGATGGTCTAAACATTTTGTCTGCATTACTTTCCTTCTTTCTGGCGTTATATTATTGTTGGGTTTTATAATTCTCATTTAACATGAGAATTTGAATTTTCCTACACACCCTTTGATTTCCGTGCCGATCCTACACATAATTTTTTCTAACATACGGGTCCCACATGCTTTTTGTCTCTACAACATGAGAATTCAATTCTCATGTTGAATGAGAAATATAAAACCCATTATTGTTTTATCCAAAATCAATTGTGTTTATTTAGAGACCAATTTATACTGAATTCAGGTCATCAATTACCAACTCCCCAATTGCTGGGCTTTCTTCAGAAAACGTTGTCAGTGGAGTGATGGTTGGAGAAATAACTCCCTCCACTAGTGATGTGAGCGGTTCCAGCGTAAAGGTGCCACTCTTTCTGTAATAGTAGTCTCACATTCATAACCTCCTCATTCAAGCTTACATTCACTAGAGATGCAATCTATATAGCATTAATTTGAAGTTAAATGTTTTGGTGGAAAAATAATAAACAGTTTAGGCTATTCTTTGACTAAGTAAGTTTTGCTCTGATCTGATAAAAGATTATGTATTCTGTGCATGTTGCACAACAATCTGTTACCATTCATTTAGGATCTGTGTTTGTTGTTTATGCCAGAATTCTCATACTGTTATGAAATATTATCAGGGAAGTGAGCAAACTGAATCAGAGTTATCCTGCAGTAATGGACAGTCCAATGCTTCAGATGAATTTCCAGATACTTTTGTACACTGGGTGACTAATGGACAGACACTTTGCCATTGAACTTTTGCAATAATATATAATTGACATTTTTTTAGTTTGACTTGGCTTTGGTCTAAAGATGCTGATTAGAAGAGACTAGAGAGAGCTTGTTATAAGGAATGGAACAAGCATTTGAGATGGCTTCTCTTTATGATGCTAATCTAAGACGGATCCTGCAACCATTCTTGGTAGTGACATGACATGCAACATTAATGTCAATCAAATCCTGAAAGCATAGTGTGGTTGTAAAATTCTTCTATCTTTCTTCTCTTTTTTTGGGTTGTTGCTGTTTCCTTGGATTTCACTGTTTTCATTCTTCTTTGACCAGTCAAATATTAGTTACAGTGAAGTGCACTTTTGTAAATATTGTTACCCTGCTTGTGGGAGCTCAACTTTTAGAGATGTAGATAATTGATTCTTTTAAGTAACTTTGCTTATTGTAATATATGATGTTAGCTCGCTCGCTGTCATACTAACATTGCTATCTGGCTTTACGTGAAGCGGTTATTTTTCGACTTAACGTTTTGAAGTTCTTAGGGTGTTCGCGGTCTGAATTGGATCGGTTTTGGAAGTAAAAATTATTAAATTCAATTCTCTTCAGTTTGATTATATAATCATCCATTTTGGTTTGGATTTTTTTTTAAATCCGATCAGATCCAATCCAATTTTTTTCGATTTGGATTGGATCGATTTTCAGTTTTTTGAAAATCTTAAAATTTGTTTCATTATTATTGTGCAAATAACATCTTTTGTATATATATTGACTTCGTAATTTCATTTTTCTTTTGAAATACAAAAGCATTACTAACTATAATATAATTTTTTTTTTGTAATGAGATATGAAGTTCTACAAAGATAAAATTTTGTTGATGAGATATGATTATATTTTTTTTGGGTTTAATTGATAGGTTAATGGGTCTTGAGTTTATAATTTTTTGGGCTATGATTGGAGAAAAATCCAAGTAGGTAGAGGAGAATTAATATATTGCATCGGTTTGAACTGGATCATTTTTCATCAACCCATTTAAAAATTGATTCAATTCAATTAAAATTTGCGGGTTTTTTTTTTGGTTTTCGTTCTTTCGGTTTTTGGTTTATCCGGTTTTCAATTTTTCGGTTCGATTACTGCGCTTTGAATCGGTTTGGATCGGTTGATGAACACCACTTCCTACGAGGAGCAATATATTCATGGAAACTACAAGAAGCCAATTTTTTTAAGTTACTGAGTTATTAACTAACTGAATCGTGGAACTAGCCTCACCTCATTCCGAGGCGTATTACCAAAGAAAATAAAAAACACATCACTCCAGTTTGGCTTCTCTTAAAACAGAATATGAAAATCTCAATTTGCTTACTAAAAGCATGGGCCTCCATTGGTGGATATTAAAGAATAAGGATAGAGAGGAAGTAAAGCTAGATAAGAATAGGGAATTAGGAAATGATAAACTCATCCTGTTTGCATGTTTGATATATACTAAATATGCAATTTGAATGTGAATGTTTAAAATATGATATATACTAAATACACACTAAACTCCTATTTGGGAAATTTAATTCCATCGTGATATAGATATTCTTGATTCAAACAAAATTATCTCTCACAAAGGATTCGTATGATATACACTAAATGAACAGTATGATTTTTTAAAAATTATTAAAAAAATTAGAAATTCTTGATTCAAACAAAATTATCTCTCACGAAGGATTCGTATGATATACACTAAATGAACAGTATGATTTTTTAAATATTATTAAAAAAATTAGAAATAATATATATATATATATTTAAAATAAAAATTTAGTGAAAGACTGTAAATTATTATTGAGATATTAAGATATGATCGTAAGAGGTAGTAAAAAAAAAATATAAGTATAACATTTCTCTCTCTATATATTCACTAAGTAAATTATTATTGAGATGGTTGCCATTGGTGATGACAATAGTGATACCTAGTCTAAGATTGGTGGTGGTCCGACCAATAAGAGAAATGTAATATTGTTATCCTAGCTAGTATTTGTAACCTATAGAATAAAAAAAATTACCGTACCCTATTGACTTATCAAATAATGACTAAAATCACAATATAATAAAATAAATCGCTCTATCAAATTGACACGAGTTTAGTTTCACGACTTACATGTTATTTGGAGATACGACAAAATCGAAAGGAAAAGGTTGATAAAATAATTTCTACAAAGGAAAACCAAATTTGGGTAAGCTACCTACACGCACTTTTGCTCCTAACAAATTATCGAAAAACTTCAAAATTTAATCACCTCACAAATTTAGTTACCCTTCAGCAATTGCAATTTGCATCTTCATTTTCATAAATGACGTATTAAAACAAAAAAAAGCAACCCCATGTTCGGGCTTGGTCCATACAAGATACAAAAGTCAACATTTCTTTAACCGTAAACTACAACTCTAAAATTTCTTCTTTACTCCTTCCATTTTTAACAATCACGACACTCCTAATATGTATTTTGTATGAGTTCATACCCTCTCCCAACTAGTCAGGAAAATTATAGGCGCAGTAAAGAGAACAGACCATTTTCAACGAATTAGTTCCCAGTGAATAATAAAGCATAGTAAAACAAATTAATTTTCAGACATAAATGCAAAAACAAGAGAGTAAACTACAATAACTGTCCACTGATTCTCAAATTGAAGCATCCAAGAGGAAGGGAGACTGAAAGATGTTGCTACAACTAAAATCTTAAATCCATATATCTCCCAGAAAGGGTCAGCTAAGAATTGGGAAGATGCGAGTAATGTGCTCCAATGGTACACTATCTGCGGTGTTTTTCTTCAAAATTGGGTCATTAAATTCATTTCTGGGAAGGACAATGAGTTGACCCCTGCCTTGTCCTTTCTCAATAACCCAACCACAGTTGGCTACTTGGTGTTCCAGGAATTTGTCCAAGGATAAACCTTCTATATTGATAGCCTATGAAAGTTTCACACAGAATAAATGGTATTACACTTCAAAGTAATAAGAGAAACCAAATTCCTCTATGACGATCATGCAAGTATGTGAAAGTCATAAAAAGTAAAAAACAAATTCCACAGAGCCCACTGCTCCCTAAAAGACTCCAGAACCCCCGTCACTGGTTTGATTCACTTGTTTATGACAATGAGAAAAAAGCAAACAAGAAGCTGCCAAAGGTTTCAAGAACCATTTAACTGCTAAAGAATAAACAGAGTATTACAGCCGTGAACTCATGCTTGATATGACTCGTACATTTATTTCTAGCAATTAGAGAATAAATGTACTGAACTTTGTGCTAGCAGCTGCTACCTAGAGACGAAACAACATTCCAATTATAAATGAACTAATACTTCAAAGGGACAAAATTCAAACATACCTCAGCAAGCACAGTTCTGGGAACCTTTTGGTAAGTCAAGGAAAGGACATGAATCGCAAAGCCTTGGATTGCCTGCTCAAATCCTGCAATTAATTTCTAATTAAGCTAGTATATATAAGCATGCATTAATGAAGAAGTTGACGTTATGAAGCTCAATCGGTGTCAACACTAAACAAGATGAACAACAGCCGCATCAAGATAAGTAAAGATCTCTGCTTGTTTCAAGAAAAGCAATACTTAGCAGCTATAAGATATTGAAGCAGCATATTACAAAGAGTGCATCAGTTCAAAAAAAGTAAATAAACGATAATATTCTGTATAAATTTATACTGAATGAGATGTATGACAAGTAATATACTAATATGATACAAATACACATGCTTAATTTCATAGCAAGAAGGAACAGGACCATGAGGTGTCCAAGTGACAAGACCCAATTAACCAGATAGAGCACAATTAAATAAAGCAGAAACAAGGTGTCCAAATTAAAACATATGTTAATAGAGATTCAAAATCTTTTGGCTACATTCTTCAAAGTTCATTAGTCATGACAGCTAATTATCATTTCATGAATATATAATTACCTGGCACAGCTTCAACTATATGACGATTTTTGGCTGCTTCATCCCAGAACTGCCGAAATCTTCCTGTCTGAAGAAAAGACATGTATTAATTTATAATTTCAAAAGCCTGCTTAAGCCTTGAGCAACTAAAGCTGATGCATACCTCCAAGTAATGAGACAGAACAATCAATGTCTTGAACTGCTCCTCCATTTGCTAAGAATCATAATAAAAAAATTAATATGAAAAAAGAAACCAAAGTGCCACATAGTTTAATAAGAAGGAACTGAACTCGTCACTGATACAGTTAGGTACAAATTCAAATTCAAATTCAAATCGAAGAGCCTTAAACGACCGCATGAATCCCAGAGGCTAATAGGAGTCCCATATACTATTCCAGTTTAGTAGGATAAAATTAATAAAATTGCAAATGATTATTAAATCCTGCTTATTCAAGCACGGCTAACATGAGTGATTGAATTACTCAAATATATAATTATGCATGCACGAGAGAAAGAAGAACTACTACAAAGAAAAGAGTAAGTTATGAGAATCATACCACACGTTCAGGAATCAAAAAGAGACACAGGCTGAAGTCAGGAGCTGGCATTGCCATGAGGGCCTGTTCAAAAACCGAAAACAAAGATTTGAGCATGTGCTGACATAACATCCATAATCCAGTCATATGCTTTCTGTTCATAAGTAAATAAGCAAATCCAAAAATATCCTTAACCACACCTTAACCAATATGCGGGCTACAATCTGGGAACTCATTTTCTCTGGTTCAAACTGCCATAATAAACAAACAAACTATTATCTGTAACCCACACTAATCACTTTATGAGTTCCAATGAGAAAGTGATATTAGAACATATGATAAAATAACAAACAAGCAGAAAAGCAGAAACAAGTAATTAACACAAACAATTAAAAAAGAAAGTACAATGAGAGAGGAGAAGCGGTGGCACAAATACCTGATAGAGGCGAAGAAGGCACAGGTTTGCATCCAGGCTGTATGTTTGTGATGAAACCTGGTCAAATAAAGGATACAGAGTTTCGAATTATAACTACACTACCGTTTAGATTCTCAACAAAATTACCAAAAAAAAAATACTAGCTATTAGATTTACGAAAACAACAGAGAAAACAACTGAGAAATTGGGGATGAAAATTAAAAAGAAAAAATGAGAACGCAAAATCAATAAAAAGCAAAAATAGAGAGACCTGATCGTTGACATAGTTTTCGAGATCTGGAAGAATATCAGGATTATATCGATTGAAGGCAACAAGCTGCTCCACCGTGTAAGCTACCTGTTGTTGCTTTGGGGTCTCTCTTTCTCTTCCCATTTCTCTCTCACCAACAATTTTTGCTGAGGGGACGCCACGCGATTTGCAAACCCTACTTAGCTAGCTGCTCGCTCGATACAAGAGTCTTAGATCAGACTTGTTACGTTATGGAGTGTGAAAAATTAGGTTTAATATACCCTATATGGTGTGAGAGGAGAGGACAGAACAGAACAAAAATTAAGGATAACTTATATTATATGTATGGTTGATTAAATTTTTTTAAAAATATGTTATTAAAAATTTTAAGCACTAACTTAATTTGTTCTCCTCTACTCTACTCTACTCTACTCTACTCTACCCAATTCATTTTTCAACATTTCTCTTTCTTTTTTTTATAACATACTCTCCTCTACTTTTGTTCTCCTCTACTCTCTCTTCTTACTTCAAAAATTTTATTTTTATTATTATCTTCCTTTGTTACCAACAGCTTCTCTTCCCCAAATTGGTTTTAGATTAAGCTTTCACAATATTTTATATTATCATCACTATATAAAATGTGAATTTTTACAATTTATTTATGGGAAAAATATTTCTACAGTTACTGCAAATGAATTATCTGCATTTATTCCCAAATGACGTCGTTTTGTTATTGAAATTTTAAAAAATTATAGATGTAAAGATTATTATAACCCTGAAATAAATTAAAATTATAAAAATATTATGATTTCCGCCCCAAAACGACATCGTATTGAACTTAAAAAACTGCATATAAGTTATTATCTACAATAGCTGCAGAAAGCAAACCCTTTATTTATTATAAGAATGTTTTATAAATTATTAGAAATTTGGGAGTGTTACATTAGACTAAGATTTATCTTAAATAGGTCAGACTAGTGTAAAAAAACTTAGGGCTTATTAGCCTTCGGTAGGCCAAGATTACAAGTGTAAAAATAGGCCAAGATTACAAGTGTAAAAATCTTGATCTAGACCTATTAACTTATTTAAGCCTATTTAATATTCAATTATTAAAAAAATAACTACAATAATATTATTTTATTATTCAAAATTATTAAAATAATAATTATATTTATTTTATTTAAAATAAATGATATAATATAAGTCGCCATGTAGACTTAAAGTCCGATATATATATGAAAAAATCTAACCTATTTTTTAAATAATTTTTTTTAGGAGTATAGAGTATAGACATGTTCTATTGATTATTTATAATAAATCAAAATTGACTTAATATAAATTACATCGTAGACTCCATGTCAGCATAGCCCATTACATCGACTCATCTCCACCTCATCATCTCTTGGTGGGAAATTTTTAATATGCTCCCGTCCTTTATTGGGTTGGTCAAGTGGAACTCCATAAATTTATAAATTGATGATGTGTAAAATATAGGCTAAGTTAAGAATTCATTTGTTATGTCAGCATCTCAAGAATTTGTTATACCAGCAAGGGACTAAAATTACTCACTTATAAAATTAGTGACATAAATTTAAAAAAAAAATAAAACTAATACTAAAACCAAAACCAAAACCAAAACCAAATTTAGTAAATTAAATTTAAAATGTCATTTTTTTTTTCATTCTTCGCAAAATCATGCAACTTGCATGCCAATAATCGGCAATATATATTTAATAGAACTATCAAATATAACCATATATGAAGTAAAACTACAGTAGTTTGTTTTCACAAATTTAAAAGATTTGATATCAAGTTCCAGCCCCATGTTTTCTTATTAGAAGGGCTTGCAAAGTTTAATTCAAACATGTCCTTGCTATTTTCATCGGATGCACAGAAATCAATAAGCTTCGCCACAATTTCAGCGCTTTCTTGTACGTGTTGCATGTTATAAGGGTCAGTCCACAATTTATTCACAAGTTGCAGCCTCCTTTGTTTTCCCACAGGAGGAACTTCCCATTTTGCATAAAGTAGTTCCCTCTCCTCTGCTGTAAGTTTAGTGTTCAGCCTCTTAGCTAGATACTCCCTTTCTTGCTTCAGAGCTCTGATGCTGCAGCATTTGACAATCAATCAATTAACGAAAAAAGATTTATACTATTCTCAGTTCATAGTACAAATTTCCATTAAATTATTCTGAGATATAAACCTTTTGCAAAGACACTGGCATTATATACACCTTACCAATCAAAGGAATTATTAAAGACACTCGCATACCTTGCGGAAACAGAACTTGCAGGCTCATCACCTAGAAGTGCAGGACTAGCATTCCCAAGCTCTGCCAGGTGCTGTTCCAACCAAGTCAATCTTCGAAGTTCAACTTCCATATATATCTGATCAGAAGGATCTCCCCTCAACAAAAGATAAAACTGTGTCCGGTGCACGATGGAAATGTGGCACAAATGCCATAACATGATAATTTGTTTTCTCTGCTGTTCAAATAGTATGTGCCATGGTAAGGGAGATCCATCAGTTGTATCCATTTCTTCATTTACAGACTTGTTTGCTTCAAGCTCCAAAACCTAAACCCGTTGCAAGGGAGAAAAAAAGTATAAACATCAGCGTATCAGAATTAATGAATTGCTGTTGAAGTTAAACTCATTCAAGCATTGTCTGCAACAGGTTATAGTGACAAACCATTTATTTGCTAAGTAGTACCAAACCATTTATTTGGTATCAGATAAAAGTGGTTATAGTGTCAAATTTTTCATAGGAGAAAGGACACACGTAACTCTGTACCTGACTGGTCGGTCAAGCACCAGACCTCCTAGTCAGGCGGGGGAAAAAAAACGAATCGTAGTTTTTATAACCATCCATTTGACTTGCTCCTCAAAGGAATCAAATTACCCTACTGCCTAAAAAAGGCTAATCCTGGCATGAATTTTTCACTGCCTTAGAATTCAGATGGAACCTCTATATGAATTCTGAGCCCAGAAATATGTAACAAAAACTAGGAACATATTCCAGACTCGTTCCAATTTCAAATAACTCGAACACACCAGAGTGTGACATACAAGGAACCAATAAAGAAGGCAGGACAAGAAACACGATAAAATGCAAGAAATATTTTTATTAAGATGACGACATGGAAGCACTATAGTACATATTAATAGAGGAAATCTATGAAGCCTTACCTGGCAAACCAAGAGCTGCTTCTGGTAATGCAGTTTTGCTACGAGCTCTTTTAACTCGGTAACATAAACTCTGAAGCTCCGAATGTTCTCCTCAGCAGCATTCTTGAACATTTTCTGAATCTTCTTCACGTTTACTGATTTTGATTGCCGTGAAGCAGGGCTTCCATTCCGTGATAAAATCGAATCACAACTTTCATCATCCTTTCGTGGAGTATCTTTATGTAACCTTGCAAAATTATCACTGTCAGATATGGCAATATTGTTTTCCGGCACCCTATTCTCAATTTCGTGTTCCATTGCTTTGCAAGAAGAGGAGAGAGGCGAACAAGGAGCGCGTATTATATGTTGCATGTTAGGACTGTTGCTTAAGTTGAAAGGAAGAATTTTCTTCCTTCTCAGCGGGGTCTTGCCCTCTAGAGTCTCCTCAGTACTAAAAGCAGAGACTAGCTTATCTATAGATTTTTGAACATTCTCCAGCTTCCTTTCTAAAGATGCAATAGTGTTTCCTTGATATTTCAACTGAGTGAACTTTTCCATCAGATTGGCCTTATCTGCAGCCACAATTTCTTCGGGAGTAGAGCTAGCAACTACCAACTCTTTTATTTCAGACAATACTTTCGACATGGTTTCAGCAGTTTCCTCATTTCCAAGTTTGTGGGTTGCAAAATCCTTGTGTAGAACTTCAAGTGCTCGATTTGCATCCTCACAGAGCTGCAGCTGCCGATGCTCAAGCTTCCGAATTTCACCGACCAGTATGGATGGATCAGGAACAGCCAATAAATTCTTCAGCATTGCCTGCCTTCCTACTGCCGCTTTTCGGCCTGGAGTTTTTGATTCATTTTCTTCAGGAAAAGAAAGACATCTAGCAACTTGACTAGAGGGCCCATGATCATTTGATCCCTGCTAGAATTATATAATTTGAGTTAGAAGAATAAATAAGGGTTAAACTAATGTGCTATAATTATACCAAATACCTTCCGAACTTTATTTGCTCTTTTTTCAAGTTCAAGTTGAGATTGTGCAAGGTCTCTCTGTCGCCTCAGATCCTCTATATCCCTTTCCATCTGCAAATTTTTCTTTATCAATTCTATTCATCCATGAGAGAGAAGGCTTATATAGTTATATAAAAACTCAAGGAAAGTCAGCTTTTTTATGTGGTTTATATTAAATTAGCCTTTCTCAGTTTACGCTTGTCTTCTTGACTAGAAGAGCTGCCGAGCCGAAACCAGTTCTCAGGATTGGATCCATTATGGAATGGGAAAGTCAAAATGCATTGATTACATATAAAAGAATACCTAGATTTACTTAATTTTAAAAAGTGTGGCTATATTAGAAATCATTGACCACATCTTGAGGCATGAGATCTTGTAAGAACTCCAAAGAGTACCTATTTAGAGAACTAAGAGGTCACTTCACAAATTTTACCTCCGTAAACTCATATTTTACATGAAGATTAAGACCAAGAACAGAATTTTGTACCTTCTGAATTTTCAATTCCTTTTCAGCTAGCAATGACCTTAGACATGAATCTGAAGAAAGTTCAGGGCTTCGTAACTCCCCTTCAAGCCTGGCAACTTCCTTTTGCAACTGTCTAACTAGGGTCTTATCTGAAACAACCTGTTGAAAAATCACCACCAGCATATTAAATGCTTATCTTAATATAATAGTTTTCCTTTTGGTGAAAAATATGCATGCATTTGATAAATGAGGTGGCTTGTTGAATTAAAACATGAATTTCACCCAGAAGTGATTAGAGAAAAGCAGGTCAGTTAGAATTGCCATTAGAGTGAGAGACTATCCTGCAATTAGCCCTTTGATTTTCTAATATGAAAATGAAAGACAGGATGCTATTTATGAAAATGTGTCTCCATCACTTTCTTCAATAATTTTACACACTTATATCAAATATATCCCTTTGCCTCAATTAGAGGTTGGCTACTACCGAAGTCTGAAGCCTAGGGAAGCCACTATCTTTAATTCAATTCAATAAGAACGTGAGCTACCAAACTTCTGCTGGCTTCTATTTAAAAACAATTTTTCTAGAAAAATAATTGTATGTAGTAATAAGAACGAGCGTAGAAAAGATTTTCATACTAATGTACTATCCAATCAAACAAATATTTAGGCATTTATTCATACCATATTCACTCGGGCAGTATTAACAACTTCCTTTGCACTTGTGGCAAATGTTAGTGTATTTCTTGTTTGCTCCACGTGACTTAAGGACGGACTTATTGTGCATATAATCGCTGTTCGAGCATTCCCCCCAAGTGAAGACTGCAATATTCGTGTCAGTTTTGAATCTCTATATGGTATGTGACCACGTTTTCCACCACTGCAAAGCAAAAGAAAACTCAAAAGCAGAATCAGACTCCTGTATATTGACCAAATTACATAGCACTAAATGTCTTCACTTTGTGATCATAGTCAATGCCAAATTCAAATTACCCCAACTTCCACAAAAATTTCTAGTTCTCAAATGAAAACTATCACGAGACTCTATGTAGTAAACTGAATTGGGTTCCATCAGTATAGTAGTTAGTCGTCAATAGCTTTTAAGTTTCGCAATATTAGAATCAACTCAATACAACTTTCATGGAAATAGTGTATTTTCCGTAGCTTTGTTAGGTAATCACTAAGACCTTTTAATAATCTTGGCTGTTCAAAAGTTTACTTCTATTCATGTCTCTTTTGTACAAGAAGAATAATAAGAAACTGTAGCCACGTGCATTTGGATACTATTAAAAAATCAATAATTGCTGGACCTTAGCTTCCTGATGACTGACGCTAGTGTCAATAAACTTCGATTGATATGGCTGCCTTCCTTCAATCTTGCTCCACAGGTATTTGCTTGAGAGATGCGTTCACTTCCAGCAAGATCCACAAAATTCTATGAAGTTATAAATACTTTCAGGTCAATATGAAGATAAATATGACTAGCTGGTTATCGAGACTTTCAGGTCTAAATATGAAGATAAAACATACCAAACTGGCTAGGAAAGACTTTACATGGCCTGAACTTTCACGAAGGATGCTCTCTACAGTCTGAAATATTCATATAAAAATATATAAATACTGATTACAGAGCAGTAAACAATGATTTCTTATCTCTAACCCCTGCATAAATTAGCTAAAGAAGAGAAATGGGAAGGTTAACCAAGATGGAACACCAATATTCATGCATTATCGTCTTAAAAGAAGATGAATACTATTTCATTAGTTCAGCTTACCAGCCTGATTATTTGATGTGATCTTGAGCTTTTATCATTTAAAGTAGTTTCCCCAACTTGCCTTTGCGCTGCAAACACAAAATTTTATATGAACAGTAGTACTATGTAGGTCACCTAAAGAATAAGTGTTTTTCATATTGAGTGCAAAGTGCCCACAACTTATATATTTTTACAATTCTATTACATGGTTTTGAAAGAAAGGGAGATCTGGTTCAAACATCAGAAATAGTGAAATATAACAATATTACATGAAAGATCGGATGACACCAGATGCTCAAGAGAAAACTAGGAAGCCTGTATGACTCACAAGACAAACTAAAAAGTCAGATTTCTAATTACCTTCGCAGATGCCAATTAAATGCCTTAGATGATGACCATCCTTAGCTACTTCTTCATTCAGCTTTTCCACAATAGTCCCTTTCTGTATCGAAAGAAAAAATGTATATCAAGGAAATATATAGAATCCTTTGATAACTTTTAGTAGAAATTTTATCTGTGAACTGTACCTCAGGATCATCCAAAAGCCGAAGAGGACCAGATTCACGATTTAGAAGGTCTATGACAGTCTCATTATAGATTTCCAAAGCAGAGATTCTCAAAATAAAATCCCTTTCCGGTGTCTGTGAGATTGCAATAAAAAAAAAAGTTTATAAATGCAAGCATTTACCATCGACATGTAACAGACTTGGTTCATAGGATTCAAAACATGAATGGCCTTTCTACTTCCTTTTTCTTCCTTTTTGCTTCTTCTTCTTTTTTAACATGTATAAATGGTCATATTAGCTCATTCACCTTCTCATTCTATGAAGATAACTGACATAAAGTTTGGTATCTATAGCAACTCACATTCTTGATGTGCTCGTAGATGTCCTTAATAGCATTTTCAGTTATGCCTCTCATCGTGAATGTCTTACCACTGCTAGTCTGCCCATATGCAAAAATTGTTGCTGCAAGAAAAATGAAATCGTTGAAAGGATCCAAAAGAGTCCTTTATATGAGAGAGAGAGAAATTCTAATAAAAGGATTAGCTCAGAAGAAGTTACCATTGATTCCAGAAAGTGCTGATAAAGCAACATCTTTAGCCCCTTCTTCATAAACCTTCTGAGTTGAACATGTTGGAGCAAAAACTTTATCTGCGACACAAAAAATATTATATGAGAGGAAATAGAAACTTAACAAATACAAGTCCACCCCACGAAACATAAAAACAATAAATGCTAGAAAAATTCATTATTAGCTCGTGAGCTTGTCAACCGGGTTTTTTATTAAATTCCATTTATAAGAAATTTAAATTCATTAATTTCTATTTATGAAAATTTCAGTTCATAAGAAAAAATCAAATATCTTCTCCTATTCAAAAATAGCATGTTTGAAAAAGGTTTGACAGTCACATGCAAAACAAGATGACTTTGATGCAATACATACCAAAACTCAACAAATACAATTCCACTCCAAGAAACCATCACTTCTCATTAAACTCGGTGTAGTGGGGGCAACCCTTATACACAACAAGGTTGTTGAATCGCAATACGTATCGTGAATTGTTCGGCTGTTTTTTTGTATCGTGAATCGTATCGTAAGATTCAGAAACAAATTAAAAATAACTTAAAAATATATAATATCATATAAATCCAAATTAAAAAAAAAAAATTCTGAATACCAAAATCCATAAGTAACCAAATCTAAAACCAGTTATTTCTCATATTCATTAAATTTCAAGACTAATATTATCACTACTATCACTATTAGGATCTAGTATTGGCATATCTAGTCCTTCATCCTCTCCATTAGTAGAGTCATCTGACTCATCTCTCATATCTTGTTCAATAATCTGACTCATCTCCTTCTGTTTTTGAGATTTCTTCTTTGGAGCCATTTTTATTATTTCTATTACTGTAAAAGAGAGAAAAGAAAAAGCAAAGGCAAAAAATATTACCCAAAGGCAGTTTCTCACTTGCGAACTCATTAAATATATTAAAATGATTGCAAGACCAAGTGTTTTTTCATGGCAAAACCACGTAAACCAAAGATGCAGCCCATCATCTTGTAGCCACATACCTATCAACTTTCAAGTTTCAACGGACACCACGCATGCCTTACATAATATTTTAATATATTTAAGTTTTTAAAGTTAGAAGGGCCGGCTTGACTCAGCGGTAAGCTTGCTTGCCGTGGTGTGTCAGGTCGCGGGTTCGAATCAGCTTCTCTGCAAAAAGCAGGGGAAAGACTGCCTAAAATATTCCCTTCCCCAGACACTCACGAAGTGGGAATTTGAACTGGGTCGGCCCTTAAGTTTTTAAAGTTAAATTACCAAACACTAATTATAAAATATTATCCAAAAGCAGTTTGCAAGCCTTCTTCACAACTCGTCTCGTTCTCTCTGAAGTGTGAATGTCGTTCTTCACTTCGCTTCTTCACAGTTTGCAAGCAGTTTTTCGTTTTTTCTTTCTGTTCTTTGATTCTCTTCTCTCTTTCTTGTTTTCTTTAATTTGTTTGTTTAATGGGATTTTGAATCCCTAATATTTCTGTTTTCTGAAGCAACCGACCTTTGAGAATCCAAATTTCGTGATCTTTCAAATTCTGACATTTGATATATTTTTTTTAAATTCAAATCCTGACTTTTGATTTTTTTTATTTTTTTTTAATTTGAATCGCACAATATTTACGATTCACCGATTCACAACTGAATTGTTCGATTCCACGATTCAGCAGGACGATTCTGTGCAAAAACGATTCAATGATGCGGTTCGATTCATTTTTTTCCCGTATCGGATCGAACCGTGCGATACGTACGCATATCGTGCGATACGTACGCGTATCGTGCGATACTAACAACATTAATACACAGTCTTACTCTTACATATTTACAAAGAGACTATTTTCCATAATATTCAAATCTATGACCTTTCCGTCACAAAGGAAAGGAGTAATAGCTCATCCTCTTTAAAGTCCACTCCAAGAAATAAAAAAAAAATGCTGAACAAATCATCGCTAGCCGTAAGCTTGTCAACCAGTTTTTTTTTTTATTATTAATTTCCACTTATAAATACTTTAAATTCATTAATTTCCATTTATGAAAATTTCAGTTCATAAGAAGAAATCAAATATCTTCTCCTATTCAAAAATAGCAATTTTGAACAAAGGTTTACCAGTCACATGCACAACAAGGTGACTTTGATGCAATACATACCAAAACTTAACAAATACAAGTCCACTCCAAGAAGCATAAAAAAAAAAAGCCTAAAAAAATCATTACTAGCCATGAGCTTGTCAACCATTTTTTTTTCATTAATTTCCACTTATAAAAAAATTAAATTCATTAATTTCCATTTATGAAAATTTCAGTTCATAAGAAAAAATCAAATATCTTCTCCTATTCAAAAATAGTATGTTTGAAAAAGGTTTAATAATTACATGCAAAACAAGATGACTTTAGTTACTAAAAAAAAAAAAATGACTTCAATGCAATACATACGAAAACTTACCAAATACAAATACACTCCAAGAAACATAAAAGAAAATAAATGCTAGACAAAACATTACTAGCTGTGAGCTTGTCAACCAGATTTTTTCATTAATTACCCTTTCTAAAAAATTAAAATTCATTAATTTCGATTTATTAAAATTTCAGTTCATAAGAAGAAATCAAATATCTTCTCCAATTCAAAAATAGCAATTTTGAACAAAGGTTTACCAGTCACATGCAGACCAAGGTGACTTTGATGCAATACATACCAAAACTTAACAAATACAAGTCCACTCCAAGAAGCATAAAAAAACATTAAAAAAAAAATAAAGCCTAAAAAAATCATTACTAGCCATGAGTTTGTGAAACATATTTTTTTCATTAATTTCCATTTATGAAAATTTCAGTTCATAAGAGAAAATCAAATATATTCTCCAATTCAAAAAAAGCAAGTTTAAACAAAACAAGATAACTTTGATGCAATACAAACCAAAAGTGTATAGTGACGCCGGCCTGTCTTGGTTTGGATTCTTGAATACAATAGCCTGTTCATCCAAGCAATCCCAAGCAATTAGATCGTACATTGCTTGTTCCTTCCGGTTGAGTGGCCTCATCCGAACCGTTACGCGAATCTTCTCCTCCCGAATTTTGGGACCACCGGGAGTACCTGACGGAGTCCTTTGTATCTTAGACAAAGGTGCTGCTGATGCTCCCACCATTCTTTCCGCTGTAAATTTCTGCAGAACAATTACCCATCAGCTATAGCAATTTCCGACACTTCCTTCTAAAAGAGAAAACAAAGAACACTACAAATAATATCAAAGCTAATTTTACCAATTAGGGCATTGGTGTCTTCCGAAACTGTTGTATTCTGCAGCTCACCGTGTTGATCAAAACTGAAGGAAAATGAGTCATAATAACAGTAATAGTAGTAAAAAAGGTTCCAACTTAAGAAGAGAAACTGAAAATCCAAGCCTCGTGGAAGTGGAAATACAAAATCAGATTTCTGAATAAGCTACAATGCAAAGAGCGAATGAATATTAAGCAATTTAAGCTTGAACTAGCATGACATAACTCAATCTCATAAATCATTTCTTCATAATAACACCTCTCAAAACAAAAATAAAATAAAATAAAATAAAATCAGTTACATCATTAATTAAGGCCATTGGAAATCTCTGTTTCATATAACATCTACCTAAATCTTTCTTTTTCTTGATCTTTCCTTTACACTTTCAAGCTCATTACTTACTTGCAACTGAAGACGAAAAAAGGCTCGGTGGCGTCGGTTCTTGAGGGAGGCCGGAAATGGAGAAACGCCGGGAAAGTGACGAACGACGTAGTTCGGAGCCGCAAAGATCAAATTCTTCAATCTCTTGAGGTTTACTTTTCAGAAGCAGAAAATGCTCTGCTATCTCTATGCAATGTTCTATTCTATTCTAGAGAGAGAGAAAGAGAGAGGGGTATCGTAACGGCTACTTCAATGGTGGCTCTTTCCGTTCAGTGCGCGCAGTGGCACAGGAAACAATAAACCGACGTTTCAAATTCTTGGCCCCACATCATCTACTTTTATGGGCCTATCATAGTGGGCTGGATATCTTGGGCTTCGTGTTATAAACAGAAAAGGGCTTGTGTGAGCCCAGTCCAATGATTAAGATTAACGAATTATATCTGTCCTTGTCCTTAAGCAAAGACTTAATAATAATAGTTTCAGGTAATTTGAATAATAATTACTTTTTCTTAAGTTAACTTATCTCCTGCACTTGCCATTTTTCAAATTATCCGTTTTATTGGAAACGGTTCCTGTTTCCAAAGTGGTATTGCTCCTAATTATTTGGCAATTGTCTGTTGCAAAAACACTTTTAAGAAATTTCTTTTTATGCAAAAACCAATATAATAATAATAATAGAAGTCTGTGAAATAATCCTGTGATCTAATTGGTGGACTTCGTACGACTTGAATTAGTTTTCTATGCTTTGTTTTTAAGCAGTATATACAGAACTATCTTTATTAGAAGTCTTTGTATGTGATAGCAACCGTTTTAGGGGACGAAAGTATTAAAACTTGATTTTTCTATTTAATGTCAAAAAAAATATACGGCGTGAATATCACATCATAGAAAATTTGGTCGCATGCATGGTCGTCATTTATCACGCCTATTCGCTTCACACACGAAATTAATTAATTTCCGATTACGAAAAAAAGAAAGAAATTAATTAATTTCCTTGTCATTTTTTTTTCATGTGCGTGGCAATAAGGTTGAATTTGATATACCAACGTCTTTATTCTTGAGGTGGATCATGAGGATTTTATGTATAATAATCATCAACATAAAACGATTGCATTATTGCACCTATATATTTTTATAAAAATATCACTTTCTTAAAATACTCCGAATTTAGAAGACTACCTAGTGCCCTCTCGATCACAAATGATAATTCACTTTCTAGAAAATTTTACCTATAAAAAATGACATTATATATATTCCATATCAAGATGCCCGTTGCCCAATCTCTATTGTTTTAAAAATGTTGAAATCTACTGATGACGATATTCTTTCTTAAGATAGATAATATTTTTCATGTATAAGTATAACCCATATCATACAAGAAGTCAATCATTGTTCTGATTCCGATATCTTTGGCTGAGACATTGAACTTTCCAAATTATAAATAACTTTGGCGAAGTAAAAAGAAACCAATGGCAACGAGTCACATCTCAAGGGTTTATTTTTTTAATGAGAGAAAAAAAAAGAATAATTATTGTTCGGGGCCAACAACTTGGTATTTACTATTCTCTATTATTTAGTCGCTTTAAGGGCTATAAAACAAATTGTCAATACTAAAGGGTTAAAGTCTCTAAAGAAAAATTGGCCTGCCTTATGTTTATTTTCATGCACGAATACAACATACCAAACATCTTGTGAGATTTCATATCATAACGAACAACAATAAAACGAAAGGTCATAACTTACGAGGTAGGAGTACATGTAACTTTCGAAGTACAACATCAACGTGGAACTTGTCCAAATTAGTGTCCACATAATAAAGCCAATGAAATATTGATGAGGAGTTTTTTTAAAGCTGCAAAGTATATTTACTACTTTGCCTTCTAAAAAATGGCATATAATATAATTTTAGATAATTAATTACTATAGATAATCATATCATGTTAAATAATTTCACTCTCTCCTTTCACACGCATTCATAGATATATCTCCAAAAATTAAATGAAAAAACATGGTTGACAGCTATCCGCAAATTCATTACTAACTTGACTATGACACTATGGAGCAGCTTTCTGGTTGGTAACTATCAATGCTGAGGTGCGCACTTCCTAAAACCCCACTTGATTTATGTAAGACATACCTGATCAAGAAAGCGTTTCACGTACGCTATATTGAAACTCATGAATAACGCGATCATAAAATTGTTTAATTTCTAAGTAATTAAATTAGGTGTTAGTTGAGTTGAACCATCCAATTCCTAACAGAAGGGAATCTCTAATAAATTGTTTACCATAATAATCACTAATCAGTGACACTTTGAGTGTAAGAAAAGTCATTTTGCTTAACCAGCAATGAAAAGCCAATATATATTAGATCTGCGCGCGTCCCTATAAAACCATAGATTTTTTTTTACGGCATTTATAAATTACTGTGCATACTATGACTTAATTATTGCAATTTGTGATGGTCAACGACCCCACATGTTCCACATTATCCAATCATCACAGAATTTATTTGAGTATATATGTTCTTCTTCTTTTTCATATTATAATTTCTCGCTCCCTCTTGCTTGAAATGCACGCGGAAACTTGTGTTCTTTCTTTCCTCTCTCTTCTATTGTTTTTTATTTCTTGAATGAAACAAAGTATAAATAAGATTTTCATGGCCAAACGGGGTTGGATTTTTTTTTTATTATTAATTAACTCTTGACGGGAGAAATTAAACTTTCATGCAAGCTTGACGTAATTAAAGATAAGTCGTCCCGATTTTTCATAATTTAAAAAGGATTTCTAATTTTTACTGCCTATTAATTAAATTTTATTTTTAACATATTTTATCACTAAAATAGTAAGATTTATTTTTAAATTTCTCTAGAGATACTGAATGTGTTAAAAAAAAGAGATATTGAATGAAAATATTGTCTTATCATAAAAGTTGAGAGACACAAATATTGATAAATTAACCTTATATTTAATATTAAAATTACATGCCAACTGTTAAAAACATTTTATGACTCTAATCTAAATATAATTACACATCTATGGTTTAATTAAAATATATATTTTTGATTACCAATATATATATATATATATATTAATTATTATATTAAAATTTGAAACAGTGCTTTCACTTAAATTACACAATTAATTTAAAGATAAGTGTATTTAAAAACATAGGCGGAATTGCATGTTTTTAAGTATTAGATCAAGGACTTATCGCTTACCAAAAAAAGATCAAGCACTTATCACTAGCCAAAATTATAATCTAAAAAATGTATAACTTTATTTCATTAATAAAGTTATTAACGTAAACTACATTACCAATGTGTATATATATAGGGAAAATGTTTATCCTTTTAAATGACACAACTTAGAGGTGGACCCACACTTTTATTTTATTTTTTATCAACTCTCTATTCTCCTTTATTTATCTCTTTTTCTCTCTTAAAATGACATAACTTTACATCCTTTAAAATGACACACACTTTATCCATATATATATATATATATATGGTTCCAATATCCAAGTTCTCTTCTCACTACAGTGTTTTTAAAACACATCATTCGAATTACCTGTAATAGGTGTGACCCTTTTTCCTGCTAAAACACTTCTATCTACTATATATAATGGAGAAGACATCATTGAAAAATATCATCTAATAACCCCACTGATGATCTCCTACTTTTTACCGTACTTTAAGAAAGCATGTGCCAATTAATTACGAAAGATATTTTGTTGAGAATGATAGGCGTTTGGTTCAATTCTTGCAGTTAATAATTGATAAGGGTACAGGAAAACTGTGCATAAGAGAGACACATATTTTAATCCAAAATAACGGAATCCAGAAGCATATATCTTAATTCAAAATGGCGAGCCTAACAATAACGATTTTCGGTTCTGATATCACTGATGCAATGTTATTAAGAGCCGTTAGTAAATTATTATTAACGGACTAAGTAATAATTTATCACAATATAAATATTATATTTATAGATCACATCATTTATATAATTATCACTTAATTTATTCATAATCAATATTAAACTTCAACATTCACTTTTGAATTCCCCTAACAACAATGGAAATGACTACAAGATGTGTCATGTTTACAATAAGCTGTTGGAAGGTAGGTGTGTTAATCAAAGCCTAGTCTTATTAGTTAGGTGTTAGGCAAACCGAACAACCTCTTAGATATTTTGCATAAATAAATTGCTCCTTGGGATTATATTATAAGGGTGTAAATGTGACAGCTGGCTTAACAGAATTTACGACTCAGCTTATTATATATAATTAAATGGAATAAATTCATGTTTCAAAAAAAACAAAGCTTAGAAAATAGATTGTAAATTTTCTTTTACATGTTGAATCTATAAATTTATAGACCGAATGAATACGGTGAATCTTACAAACTATAATATAATTAAGATATAATATATGAAATTAAATTAAATTTAAAAAACAATAAATGGTATATATATATATATATATATATATATATATATATATATATATATATATATATATATATATATATATATATATATATATGTTAAGCATGATACAAATATATTTATTATAAAATGACTTACGAAAAGAGAAGAGTGAAAAAAATTGTTTATCTTGTCAGTTAATTATTTACTTTTAGATTTTTACCATTTTCACTTTTGTATCATGATTGATTGCGGGACTTTTGTAGTAATTTTTATACAAAAGTCTTCATACTAAATAATATAAATTGTTGTTTTTCTTTTTTCTGGTAAATATATATTGTTGTTTAACTTGTATACATTGTTATCATCGTAAAAACAAAAATTACATCATTTACCTCATTTATAATGACTTTGATAAGATATGAGTTGTCAAACATATTAAATGATGTGATTACACATCATCGGATGACGCTCTCAAATTTTTTGACACTGACAATCCATTGAAATAAAACTCATAAAATTAATGAAAAAAATGTTTATTATTTTAAATGACATAATTTATATTTTTTTATTTTCATAAAAAAGTGAGATCCACACCTTTATTTTTTTGTCAACTCTTTCTTCTCCTTTATTTATCTTTTTCTCTCTCTTAAAATGACATAATTTTACATCTTTTAAATGATACACACTTTTCTCAAAATTAATATAATCTTAATGTAAAACGACAACTAACATTTTATAAGTCTATTTTATTCATTGCTTTACAAAAATAATTGAACGTATCTAATAATTAGGTTTATCATCTATCATTTAACATGACCACAGAAACTTTCCTACACATAACATTTTGTCTGGCACGTAAAAAAAAAACTTCAGCACGCCAAATGAATCTCTATAACATAACACAATCATTTTTCCTACAACATAACTCTTATAAAACCACTAATAATTATAGTATTTTGCATTGATTAAACTTTAAAGATAATTAAACAGTATAAGCAAAAAATATACAATCGTGTTGGAGGTCAATACAAGTTCATTTATTAGATTCATTTAATATTAATTTTATTTTAATATTTTACTAACATAAAAAGTTTCATTCTTATATTTAATAATGTGATATCACATTATTTAATAAAATTAACACCTTACATAATTACTCAAATAACTAAATATAATGTAATATTATCATTAAATATAATTACATTTCCTCAAAATTAAAATCTTCATACTTTTTTTTGGCAATCTAAAATCTTCATACTTTATTACTATCAAATTGGATATTCACACAACTTTAAATAGGGCGTGTAAGTCGCGACGAGAATTTCGCACCAATAAATAGAGGAAAAATTATTTGTTCTTTAAAATAATGGTTATTTTAATTAAAATTAATATTTTTTATTTAAAATTTAAATAAAAAGATCACACTCTTTTTTCCTATGATTTTTATGGTATAACTTTTTCTTTTATTTAAAAATATATAATTTTTTATCTTTTAACAAACACCAAAACCAAAAATAAATGATCGTTGGAATTTTCCATGTGAAAAAAGATAAAAACAAAAAAAAACTGTCTCCTCAACCTGAAACTGCATGCTTCATGTGTTTTATCATTTATGGGAAATAATAGTCCGTTGCATAAGAAAGCTATCTTAAGTCATACATATATCTATTGAATTTTATGTCAATATTTTTTTTCTTTTTGATCGTGGATCTTACATATTAATATCACCCAAATAAAAGTACTATATCATGTAAACATGACATTAATAAACCCCACCATTTATATATGAAATTGTCAAATTATGTTTGGATTGGATGCTGCTAACCGCTAAGAGGACGGCCTTTTTTTCCTTTTCTTTTTTCTTATCCTAAATGTACCGTACGTAGGGTGAGTTTGAAATTTAAAAGAAAGATTACTAATTTTATTTTGGTAAACTATTTAATAATTTATAAGAAAAATATTTACAGTTATTTTATTTAAAATTATTATTATTTATTTAATATTTAAATTAAAAAAAATCATTTTCTTCCACTATGATTTTTGTTTTTTTTTTATTAAAAAAATATAATTTTATATCATTTAAAAGATAAATATTAATCTCATAATTTATTGGTACATTGTGTCAGAGACTCGATCCAGTATGGTTAGAGGTGAAACGGAGTCGGGCCAGTCTACAAGGGCCACGACTCGGCCTACGTCAGGCCAAACCTAACCTAGTATATTTCGTAAAATAGGCCGGACTTGAGCCTTGAGAAAAGCTTGTTTAATAAAAAAGCTGTAGGCCCACTTTTACAGGGTCTGGCCTATAAACCTACAGGCATGCCTATACTATACTATTTATTTTAAATAAAATATAATAGAATAAGTATGCCTTGAAAAAATAACAAAAAATATAAATTCAATCAATTGCAATTATTTATAACTTAATTATATTTGATTATATTTTAATAGAAATTTGACTTTGTTTATAAAAAAAAAAATTCAACTTTATTTCTTATGTAGGAGAAATAACATCGCAGCATATTAGATTGTGTATATGAATATATTAAAAGATTTTTGGGGGAGGTTGTACTTACTAAAAGCATCATAATGTGTTTGTTAGATTCATGTAATTATTTTAATTTACATAGTATGGATTTGTTTGTTGGATCTGATGAAATATATGTTATTTAGTTTGAGCAACTTTTGAAAGTGACTTAAATACATATTATATGAGTTTTATTATGATTCATGATTCTGTTTGAACATTAAAATTATGATTTTTTGTTTAGCAACAAAATTTGAACATTTTGTAAAATTGATTTATGGTTCTGTTTAAAAGTTAAAAATTAACAGACTAATGGATTAGACTAGACCATTTGTTTTTTTATAAACGGACCAAGTCACACTAATAGTTGGATTCTTAATAGACTTGAGTAAGGCAAAATTGAAAAATTTTGATGTAAATTTGAGCTTTTCAAAATAAAGATTGACTCAACCCAATTCACTTTCACCCTTAAGCACGGTGACATCCACTTTCAAATTCAAATTATCATACCTTTTCCCGTATTGGCTGAATTCAAACGGTGTTATCTAAATTCCACAGCTGAACAAGTTATTCGTACGTAAAAAATAAAAGGGACTTACTTATTTTTTTGTCACTTTTTTTTCAAGTGGGCCCTATATAATTTAGTAACTCATGAGAACGAGAGAAAGGTTCATAACAACCAAGCTTTCGAAAAACGTTAATTTGAACTGCTACTGCAGACACCAGACCAATAATCCAAATATCCAATTAATGACTGATGAGTCGTGTCTCTAGAAACAAGGCTAGTCATAATTCATAAAATCCCTTTTAGAGCAGTAAACCATGACATACGCACCATAAAATTGAATGGAGTCAAATTCTCCGTAATACATTCTAGAAAAAAGGCATTTAATTGAGTAAGAAAAAAAATAGAAAAAGGAGATACGTGAACGAACAAGCCACCAGAGTTATTCACTATTGGAATTATTATATCCCTTTGGCTAAATTAGTTTGGTTTAAATGAACTAATTCCGTCAATTAAATGATTATTTTACAAAACGGGGTTTCTTGTCCTCTTTGAAGAGTTTTGATATCTTAAATGATGTAATATAGAATATAATAAATTAAGTTGGATGAAAAACTACTTATATATTTATTTCAAGTAATGAAATTGTTAAGATAAATAATTAATGAGATTTATTCAATATATTAATTGAAAATATCTGTCAATTTGCTATATATCATCAACACAAATGCAAGCTGTGCAAAAATAGTAGTTGTATTTTTAAAGGATTTTATAATTCTCAATGTTGAAGGAGAATTGAAATCTCACGTTGTAGAGATAAAAAAACATGTGAGATCAATCTGTTAGAAAAAATTGTATGTAGAACCCATTTCAGCACGGAAATCGAAAAGTGTGTAGGAAAATTTGAAAATTTGAATTTTCATTTTTAAACTGCATCAAAATTCACCATGCCACGATAGCAAAGAATATCCTAAATGGATAAGCCAAGATCCCAAGCAGAAAATTTGACCGTGCATGTCCCATAATTCAGTCATTAAAGTGGCTCCTTTTGATAAGGACAACTTGGCCAAACTGGGCTTACCTAACGAGAAATAAGAAATAAAAATCCTATTTCCACAGAGAAACAGACAGAGTTTATCCATTGGTAGGAGTTTAAAATACTCGAAACAAAGTGTGGAGGATGGTATGGGGAAATTTCTTCAAGTGCTAGTAAATATTGAGGAAAGAGAAGAAGTGGGACACTCGGTCACTTATCATCTAGGTTACATTTAAAAAACACGAACCGTTGATTAATTTTATACAAAATCAACGATGTAAAGTATGTACTACAAAATTACATGACTTATCTTTTAGGTTCTAAAAAAGAAAAAATGGGATACATTTTAATCCTTTAGAAGAAGAAAAAGTCGACTCATGATCTTTTTGAAATTCAAAATAGATTCAATTAGTCAAAATTGTAATCTTTCTGAAATTCAAAATAATTAAGATACTAATGTGGATCTTTTTTAAATTTCAGAACCATCACAAATCAACTTTTTTTTCTTCCAAGAAATTAAATTAGACCTTATAATAAATGTTGAGAACCTAAAAAATAATTTACTCAAATTATTTCATATGAAAAATGGGTTTTGTTTTTCTTCTTTAACATGATAGGAGAATTTTTTTTTTTTACGGACACATATTTCAGATTGATGCCACCATTAAAAAATAAAATCAAAAAACGTAAATCAATATATATGTGATAGGAGAAATACTTTCTCGAAAACATTAGAAACTATTTCTCCATGAAAAATTTACGTTATCCGCAAGGACATAACCCCACCACCCACCCCCTCCCCACGTGTTTTCGTTATTACTCTTACCCACCTGTTTCTTGCAGAGCTATAAAGTACATATTCCATAATTCCATCCTGCATTTGAACAAGCTTGCACCAATAAAAAATAATAATTATATTTATAATCAAATAGAAATATTTAATATTTTTTTAAGTTATTAAATTTTAAAAAGTATAAAATATTACTCAACCGATACTTTAAAAATAGTATGATATCCTAATGAATATGAAATATATTAAATGTTTATTTATTTAAATATTTAAAAAAATTAAAATTATGGAATTAATCAAAAAACAACGTAACGGCCAATGAATTATTGAATGCCATATCCAAAATAAAAGATACGTGCCTATGTAATGCTATCGGGAAAATAGACGAAACAATGTACACAATTAATGAACTTTCTATCACGCACAGAAGAAACTAGAAATGAAGGTGAGAGGATTGTTGAGATATGTAGTTTCACATTGGTTGGATGAGCAACTAATGTGGAGTTTATAAGGCCTTGGGCACTCCCACCCTTTGAACTAGCTTTTGGGGTGGTGTATCCCAAGGTTCTTTACATGGTATCAGAGCTTCGCCGTCCCCCACTTTCTCTTGTGGACTCTCTTAGCACAGGTAGGTTGAGCCTGTTACATCATCCACTCTTCAAGTCCAATGGGCTCTTGTGTGAGGGGGCGTGTTGAGATATGTAGTCCCATATTGGTTGGATGAGCAACTAATGTGACCTTTATAAGGCCTTGGGCACTCCCATCCTTTGAGCTAGCTTTTGGGGTGGTGTATCCCAAGGTTCTTTACAAGGATTACCAAAAAAAAATGAAGGTGAGAAGTACATGTCGGTGGTTAATGCCACGTCAGACATAGAAAACTCAGCCACCAGGTCTATCTGTTGCGAGAGAATTTATGATGGACTGGGACCATCATTGTTTAGGTGGTCCCTTAGTGTAAATGAGAGGGTAAAATTGGAAAAGAAGAAAAATAATAGGAGTAAAAAAGGAAAATAAAAAATGAATGTTGTGAAAGGGAGCACCAAATCATTGGACGGTCCTGAGAGCATAATAAATATTCCCCTCCGTTGCGTATGAGGGAAAACGGATTTCGACGATGTGGGCCCCGTATGTGACACATCTCCTAATATTGGGGCCCATGAAGCGGTACGTGTCAGGTGGGGACCATGACAAAATTGTCTAAAAAATTCCATACTAAAAACAGGAGGCATACATGCAAGGTGTGGTTGGCTGAGTTAGTTTGGTGAGGAGTCTTAAGAATTTGGGTTATGAGTCTAAAGAGTTTGAGTTCGAATCCTGGTAAATTTTATGGGTAGCGGAGAAATCCTTGGGTATATTAAAAAAAAAAAAACAGGAGGTATAAGCCTGTCATGTTAAACCTCAATATTTAATTGATCCTTCAATAGGAGAATGACATGTCATCATATATATATATATTTATATTTATATTTATATAGGGTAGGACATTCTTATATCAGTATAAGAGTTAGAAGTCTTACATTAATCTTGACCATTCATGACCATTGATCTATTTGTATCCAATGAATTACATTATTAAAAAATTAGAGCCCTTAAATATAAGTAGAATCGACGGTTAAGATTGAGAGTGTAATTTATATTGGTATAAAATAATCCTGACCATTTATATATATATATATATATATGTGTCGTATATTTCACATTTCCGACATAATGAAATCTATCATTCGACCGCACCCACCACCACCGTATTCTTATCGTAACTGGCGGTAGCTGCTGCGCAGGTGACCTCTTTCCAACTAACGTGTAGAAAAAGCAGTTATTTGTTTTTCTTTTATAACCTAAAGTTATTTGTATTACGATTTTAAAAGTGTACTTCTTCATTGAAACAATGGATGCATATTGAGCTTCGTCATAAAAGGAAATATGCGATTTTGAGGAGAGAGGCACGTCATGTATTTTTTATAATATCTAATAATTTTGTATAATAATGCATTGAGCAGCCTTAATTGTTATTTACAATAACTAATAATTTTGTATAATTATGTTTTTTTTTAAATAATGTTCATGACACTTCATATTACAATTGTCTATTTTAAAATAAACAAAACAATAAGCAGTTTAGTACTTAAGCGGTTGAGAGTTGAGACAACAGCATTGAGTCAAATACCGGAGGAAACGCATAAAAATTGAGGCTGCTTATACCAATGCATAGTTTAATACGATACAAAAATTAATTAATCAACTGGTAATAGATAAAGGGATTATCATGAATAAAATAATAAAGGACTGGACTTGGATCCAAAACAGGAAGAGGAATGTGGATAAGGAAATGAATTGAAAAACACTAGGATGAGTCGGAGAGAGAAGGGAGGGATGCTGTGAATGGAGAAAAGTGGTTTTGTGAAAACAACAAAGAAGCCACAGGAAAGTTGGCAGTAATAATGAAGGACTCTCTTATCGAGGAAACACATGCAAAAATTTAAATCTCAAATTCAAACTTCCGTACCAAGTATGAAAGGTGAATTGGATGTAGAAAGATCATCAGGAAGGGTGTTTTATTTTTTATTTTTGTTTAGGGGAATTTCGGTACAGAGAAAAAAAAAAGTTATTCACAAATTGATTTTCACAAATATAATAAGATATTTTTAGAAGGGCTTTATTAATATCATGCAATAGAGATAATCATATGTGGGACCCACCCACTATAGAAAAAGCAAAAAAAAAAAAATATACGAAAATCGATGTATATGTAGGAGAGAAAAAACATAAGAGTATATTTTTCCTTTTTAGAAATATGATGGATAAATGAATTTTTTGAAAATATTATTAAAAAAACTATTTAATAGGTCAAAATTTTCCAAAAATATTGGGTCAATTTTTTTAATTTTATGTTTAATTAATGAGTTTGTTTTTTCTAACTTTATTTTAAATAATTTTATCTAATATTCACCGAAACGACGTCATTTGAAGCGAAAATCATGATATCTTTGTCATTATAATTTATTTTAGGATTATAATAATTTTTATCATTCTAATTTTTTATTTTTCAATACTAAAACGACATCGTTTCGATTAACATTAGATAAAGTTATAAAGTAACATTAGATATTTTTTCCCTTAATTAATTGTAAAATATTATTACAAATATGAATGAATGACAAAATTAACCTTTAAGCCTTTTTTTATTTAGCTTTATTTTTTTCTTCCCTCCGTCTCAACTTGAGTTCAGATTTGAATTCAAATCCAGTTAGTCAGAACATAAATTAAACCAAATAACATCCAGTTAATATAGGCATTTCGATTCAGTAACCCTAAAGAGCAACATCGTCAAAAACTGAAAAAATGCAAAAATGTCACGTATAGTCAAAATATAAACTAGGCAAAATAAATAAAAATTGGAATTTGACTTTATTAAAAAAATCTAACCTCAACTGACTTTAATATTGAAGAAATATAATCTCTTGAATAAAGTGCTTTCTTCCAAATAATTTTTCTCATTATCTCTTATTTCGTATGATGAGTTTGAATAGACAAAATACAATTTGAAAATAATAATTACCCACTGCAACAAATAAACATATTGAACTAAAATAAACTACCCACTATAGCACTTACTTAGTAACTACCTAAAATCTATCCACTTACTTAAAATAAACCAACAATTTAAAAAATAACAAAAACGTAACAAAAAGACAAACCAAGTTTCAGTTGAAAGCAGGGAGGGTAGTTTTGTCTAAAAAAACAGCCAACAAATTCCCAAGTGTGAGATTTCTAAAATATCACATATTCAATGGTATTTTGATTTGAGATTTTTGTGTGTAAAGTGAAATCCTGAAAATTGAAATTGTAACTTTCTTAGGAATTTTTTTCCTTTTCTCTGTACCAAACATTGGAATATAAGATTGCCAAAATAATTTTCTCATGAATCTAAAGTTTTTCTTGTACCAAATATCCTCTAAAGATTTAACTCATTTCTTAATGTATTATTGGAAATATTGTTTCCCTTATTATATTAGATAATTATATGATGTAATACATAAAAAAATGGATGAGACTCGTTAAAAATAAAAGAGAAAAAATAAATAAATAAATAAAATCCACTTAAAATCTTATGTATTGCATGAGATAAATCATTTTATATAAGATAAAAAATAATATTTCCTTTATTATTTATTATGAGTAAAACTCTTATCTATCCTTCACTATAATCATCAATAACTCCTATTTTCGTAACTATCTTGAAATACTTTTCATTCTATTGAATTTTGTTTGTTTGCCTTCACTTTTTTTTTTTTCTTTTCTTGACTCCTTCTTTTGCTTTGTTTCCTCCTCCGGGTTATGGCATTTCAAATTCAATGTAAGCAACTTGACTTTTATAAACATAAATCCACATATTATTAACAACGTCAAATCTTGGTATTTTCGATATTCGCATGGGGGAAATTGTCATATAGTCATCATCAATTGCTAGACAGCAGACTTATTTATTTGGAGCATATTCTTTGTAAGGTCTTGCCCACGGCCACAATATCTAATTATTCATAGCTATTTTTTTTAGCTCTTGTTTTGTTTATAATATTATCTACACGAATATGGTAGTACACACTACTTAAAATAGTTCATAAATAATAAATTACTTAAGTAGCTAACTAGGGGAGGGGGCAAGCAAGACTTTTATTAATGCTAACTCCAATTACTAGTCATGGGGTTTAGTAGGTAAAATAACATAAAAAAAGTCTTTGCTTGTGACGAACAACACGACGCACCCACACCATTAAGGCCACTATAAACTTAAAAAAGAAAAAGGAAAAAAAAAAAAAAAAAAGGACAATTAAAAGTTTTCGGGTTTTATAAGAGTTATGTTGGAGGAAAATTGATTGTGTTATGTTATAGAGATTCGTTTTGTGTGCCAGAATTTTTTAAAAAAAATCCCACAAAATACAATTAAAATAGATGGTAAATCCCAAACTTTCACCCAGGAAAAGGTAAAAACCTCCTGACAACTGCGTGATAGTTCTCACTCACATGGTTTATGCACGCCATTTCAATTTTTATATGTGCGTACTAAATAAATAATATTTCAGATTACATTTTCATTTCATAGCCAAATGTATTTTTTGAAAAATAAAATGAAATTAATATTTTGTATTGACAAGACTCGAAAAAGTAGATTTTTAATATCAATTTGACATTTTATATTTGACTAGTCCAAAAATAAAGAATTCAATTAAGTTAGTTTTTTGGTTCATAATGTTTAATCAATTTTTTTTCCATATTTGTAAAGAGAAAACATAATAAGTTATTGCTTTTAAAAAACACAATATCTGACCGAATGTGTGTACTTCAATTGGTAATATAGGCTGAGTAGAATGAGACAGGATTTGAATTTGATTTTCCACTAAATATATTTTTGGAGAGGGTGGGTAGCTTCGACTCGGGTTTAGTCCCATGACCGTCTCAAGAATTGAAATTTGTGCAATACTCACAAGACCTATTTTTTTTTTTTTTTTGTACATTTTTTTTTGGGTATTACACTCTATCGTTGATTAAGCTAGAACAATTCCATGGTGGTTTATTTAAATATAAAAAAAAGTTGAAATTAGAGATATAAATGAGTTAGACAGCTTCTCAGGAGCCTATAGTTTGACCTGTATTTGCCTTGACCCATTTTGAAAATAATACAAACTTAACCTCACATATAAAAGTTATTTTAGAAGCAGGGTAAAGTATTTATCCGGTAACTGGAAATAAAGTTATCTCCAGTGAGCACAAAATGACGTCGTTTTGAGTTATAAGATTAAAAAATTATAATGATAAAGACTAATATAACCCTGCAATATATTAGAATTATAAAAATACCTTAATTTTCATCCCAAAACGATTTCGTTTTAGACTCACCGAAAATAACTTATCTCCATCGGGCGGAGAAATCTTTTACCGTTACAAATAAGGCTACAAGCATATTTTAGAAGACATGTTCTCCAAGGTTTTAAAACTGTACTTTTTAATAAATAATATTTTATGGGAAAAGTTATACTTACGACCTATTTTTCTTTAGAACCTTTTACAATCAATATCTTAACCGTTGAGTTCTGTTAATCAATGGTTAAGATTTTTGTCAATAAAATTTATTAATTAATTATTAATTCACAATAAATCTTAACCGTTGACTGACGGAAATCAACTGTTAAGATATTGATCGTAAAAGGTTGTAGAGAAAAAATAGGTTGTAATTATAACCTCTCCCATATTTTAGGGTTTTTTTTTTATTATATTGTAGGAAAAGTGATTGTGTAATGTTATAGAGATTCGTTTTGCGTGCCATAATTTTTTTTTTTTTTTTTGTTTTAAAATGTATGGGTAGGAAAATTTGTTGTGTTATGTTAAATGAGAAAATGAAAGCCCTATAATTAATTATATCTTAATAAAATAATATCTTGAGTTATGATGTAATTTTGAATATTATATTATTTTGACTTTCCATTAATTTAAACAAAAATAAAACAAAAAAATAATATATTTTTTTAATATTCTTTTTTAAAAAAAGTCAGCCAAATTTATAAATTGATTTATATGAGATTAACGAGACAAGACAGATTTAAATACTTGACGAAAATCTAATGGAAAAAGTGTATATCATTTTACAAGATGTAAAATTGTATCATTTTAAGTGAGAGAAAGAGATATATAAAGGAAAAAAGAGAGTGGACAAAAAAAATATAAAAATATGGGTCCCACCTCTTTATGAGAATAAAATGATATAAGTTGTATAATTTAAAAGGACAAATATTTGTTTATAAAAAAAATGACAAACATTTTTTCCAAATTTAATCCATAGTTGGAGTGTCCACAAACTTTTATGGGTTTTATGTTTATCATATTATATAACATAACTTCATTTTTTTACACACACATTAAAGCGATAGAGTGCACATATTTTTTTTTTCTTTCATCATTTAACTTTCTATTTCCCTTTATTATGTACGTTGGAAATAAAATTTATGTTATATAACATAACATTAATAAAACCCAACTTTTATAATAAAGGAGTGCTAAAATTTCAACGTTTTGTCTTGAATGACACGGTAAGATTTTCTCCCTACAAAATTTATTTACAAATCAAGCACATTAATTTCTCTATTTTGAGAGACAGGATTTGCCTCCATTGTGAGCATGCAAGTATTAATTAAATAGCTTTCAGTTTCGGGTCAACAAAGAAAAAAAAATTAAGTCTTCGTTTTAATTGATAAATTCCTCGAGCTCCAAGCACCCATAATTTCACGCTCAATATTTATCTATAGATTCCAAGAAAAAAAATCCAAAGTCATAAATAATTTTCTTCATTATCAAGCTTTGAGAAAAAAAAATTCTAAGAATTTTTAAAAATAAAATAAAATTTGTTAATGATCTTCTTACACAAATAAGAAGCAATAATTTGGAAGAGTAAACCCTCTCTTAAAATCTTCTAATTATCCTTAAATATGTAATAAAACTTTACCGTGGGATGTGATGGATTTTGTTGTAACACATAATAAAATTAAAATTATTTTAATATTGAAAATTATCATGATTTGAGTAATATATATCGTGAAATGCATTAGAAAACCAAAGCTCATGTGATAAGGAGCCTTACGAGAAACACTTTCCAATAATATATATGTATAAAAAAAAAAATGCTGATGTAGTATATTACGTATTCACTAAAAGAATGCATATTCTATTTCTATTTTAAAGCTACATGCAGAATATACTTTTTTATTATTACACGCAGTGCATTTACAAAACCACCCTTATCTGCTAATCCTGGGTGGGGTAAGAGTGAAGAGAGAGAGAAAGATTATTGACCTTTGGTGAATATCTTAAAATTTAAACCCTTTTAATTAAATTAAACTAATTAATTATTTTATTTTATTTATGTGTGAAATTCCCATTCTGTTTGGCGCTAAGTCTATAAATTGACTTAGCGACCACCTTAGTTTCCATTCATTAACTCCTCTTTCTCTTCACCCCTCTCTCTATTTTGCGTTTATTCTGTTTCTGTAAGTTTTTTTTTTTTTTTTGTTCTTTTTCTTCTTCTTTTAGTGTTTTTTTTTTTTCTTCTTTTGACTTTGCATTTTCTCGTTACTCTGCCTCTCCTCTGTTTCGGTGCTCTGTTCACTCTTGCCATGGCAGAATGATCAACCACCTTCTCTTCTCTGCATGTTCATTTCTCTGTGACCACTACTAGATCAGAGACTCTCATGGTCTTGATCATGGTTCTCCAATGCTCTGTTTTGGTGAATTCTTCATACCAAAACGCATTGTCTTTTGTTAAAAAAAGAAACAAAAGAAGAAAACTTTATACAGCCTGGCCTCGAACAAAGAGCTTCTTTGTTGGTTTCTCATTATTAAATTTGAATTAATACTGTGCTTAGTCTAACTTGAATTGAATGCTAAATTAATTTTTAAACAAAAAAAAGCTCAAGCATTTTATTCCTGTCAGAGAGAGAGCCACTTTACTTGCTTGCTTGCTAATTAATGTAATTATTTAAAAAAATTAAATAAAGTGTATCTTGCAATTATTCTCCTGCACTGTTTAAGGTTGAAATCTTAGTTGAATTGAACAAAGGTTAGAGGATCTGCCATTAATATTTTTAAGGACAGGTGGTTGGTGATGGTGGGTTGGTGTTGAAATCTAATCCAGTTTAGTGGAATAAATTTTATTTTATTTTATTTTATTTTTCACTTGTTTGGGTTATTGACTTTGTGAGGATTATTGATTAAGCTTGTGTTTTTCATGGTGGATAATTTTGTATATTGTTGATCTGTTTCTTACACTGCTTCTTCTCTTTGTTGGAATTTGAAGAGATCTTCTGAGCCAATGGCTACCGATCGTTTGACCCGAGTTCATAGTCTCCGTGAGAGGCTTGATGAAACCCTCACTGCTAACAGGAATGAAATTCTGGCTCTTTTGTCAAGGTAATTTATTCATTATTATTATTTTTATTATTATTATTTTTTGGAGGAGCTTAAGATCATAGTGGTTTATATAGTGAGAGTCTTTAAGTTCTTTTTATTTATTTAAGCTGCTACAAATTCTACTAATCTTGTGTTGTGGAAGCCTATTATGCATGTACTCTTAACACTGAAAATTTTGTGGAATTTGAAAGGATCGAAGCCAAGGGCAAGGGGATCCTGCAACACCATCAGGTTGTTGCTGAGTTTGAGGAAATCCCTGAGGAGAATAGACAGAAGCTAACTGATGGAGCCTTTGGAGAAGTTTTGAGATCCACACAGGTAACTTTTTCTATGAGGTTTGAATTTTGTTTGATTTTTTTTTTATGATTTCATTGTTTTTTTGGTGTGATATAGGAAGCCATAGTTTTACCACCATGGGTTGCTCTTGCTGTTCGTCCAAGGCCTGGTGTTTGGGAGTACCTGAGAGTGAATGTGCATGCTCTTGTTGTTGAGGAGTTGCAAGCTGCTGAGTACTTGCGCTTCAAGGAGGAACTTGTTGATGGAAGGTAAGGCTTTGTTTGAGTTTGTTTGTGTTCAGTGGTACTTGTCATGTTAACACAAAAAATTGAAAACTTTTCTCTCTCACTCTTATTATTGCAGTTCTAATGGTAACTTTGTGCTTGAGTTGGACTTTGAGCCATTCACTGCATCCTTCCCCCGCCCAACTCTGAACAAGTCAATTGGGAATGGTGTGCAATTCCTTAACCGCCACCTTTCTGCCAAACTCTTCCATGACAAGGAGAGCTTGCATCCCCTTCTGGAATTCCTTAGACTTCACAGCTACAAGGGAAAGGTACCTATTTCTCACCCTTAATTAAAATTTTTCCCAACTGTTACAGCCTTTGAACTATAGACTAAAGTAAGGTAGTGAGAAGTGTATGCTTGTGCACTATCCAAATTAGCAGTGATTGACATTGTTAAACATGATTTTAAACCAGATCTGGATGAAAAATCTAATATCTCTGTAGCATATCTTTATCTATGAGGATACTCATTTTTAACCTGAGGCATGTGATTCGTTATGCCCTTACATAAAGTTTGAGTATTGGTTTTGTGTCTGTTTTGATTTTACTGACAAAGATTTTTTACATTATGCAGACATTGATGTTGAATGACAGAATTCACAACCCGGATTCTCTCCAACATGTTCTGAGGAAAGCTGAAGAGTATCTAGGCACAGTTCCTTCTGAAACACCTTACTCAGAATTTGAACACAAATTCCAGGAGATTGGTTTGGAGAGAGGGTGGGGTGACACTGCTGAGCGTGTCCTCGAGATGATTCAGCTTCTCTTGGATCTTCTTGAGGCACCTGACCCTTGCACCCTTGAGACATTCCTTGGAAGAATCCCTATGGTCTTCAATGTTGTTATCCTTTCTCCCCATGGTTACTTTGCCCAAGATAATGTCTTGGGATACCCTGACACTGGTGGCCAGGTTAGTTATTTAGTTGAGATGAAATGCTCAGGGTATATTATTTCTCATACAATTTTCCTATCTTGAGTTTAACTTTTTCTTAATTCTGTAATTCAGGTTGTTTACATCTTGGATCAAGTTCGTGCCTTGGAGAATGAGATGCTCCATCGCATTAAGCAACAAGGCTTGGATATTGTCCCTCGCATCCTCATTGTAAGTTCTAGTATAGTTTTATGAAGAGTTAGCTTGGTTGTGTATAGTGTATGGATATTTCTCTCTAATTGGTGCTTGTGGCTGATGTTCAATGCAGATCACCCGTCTTCTCCCTGATGCAGTGGGAACTACATGTGGCCAACGTCTTGAGAAGGTATTTGGAACTGAGCATTGCCACATTCTTCGAGTTCCCTTTAGAAATGAGAAGGGAATTGTTCGCCAATGGATCTCAAGATTTGAAGTCTGGCCCTACCTAGAAACTTACACCGAGGTAAATCTTTGAGCCATAATTTCGATACCCTTCAAGCATCTTTGATGTTTTCACTTGAATTTAACATCCAATCCAATTATTTCTTGTCATTAGGATGTTGTCCATGAGCTTGCCAAAGAGTTGCAAGGGAAGCCAGATCTGATCGTTGGAAACTATAGTGATGGAAACATTGTTGCCTCTTTGTTGGCACATAAGTTAGGTGTCACTCAGGTTCGTCTGCATGGACACTTACTATCTAGTTTTTATGTTTTAACCTTTCTTGTTGACTATATTTTGGAACTCAGAGGCCTAAGTTTCTTCCTTTATCTATTGTAGTGTACCATTGCTCATGCACTTGAGAAGACCAAATATCCTGAATCTGACATTTACTGGAAAAAATTCGAAGAGAAATATCATTTCTCCTGCCAATTCACAGCTGATCTTTTTGCAATGAATCACACTGACTTTATTATCACCAGTACCTTCCAAGAGATTGCTGGAAGGTAAACTATATCTTCATCATTCACTATGTATGTTGTTTTGCACAATTTTTATGTATTGAATTATCTTAATGAATTTCTTGTATACATAATTCCACAGCAAGGATACAGTTGGACAGTATGAGAGTCACACTGCCTTCACCCTTCCCGGACTCTACCGTGTTGTTCACGGCATCGATGTGTTTGATCCAAAGTTCAACATTGTCTCTCCCGGAGCTGATCAAACCATTTATTTCCCATACACTGAAACTAGCCGTAGGTTGACATCATTCCACCCTGAAATTGAAGAGCTTCTTTACAGCTCAGTGGAGAATGAGGAGCACATGTGAGTTTCTCTCATTTCCTTTTATGTTGTCATATAGAAACATTTGTGTAATGTGATTTCCATTGTCAACAGATGTGTATTGAAGGACCGCAACAAGCCAATTATCTTCACCATGGCAAGGTTGGACCGTGTGAAGAACATTACAGGACTTGTTGAATGGTATGGTAAGAATGCCAAGCTGAGGGAGTTGGTAAACCTTGTTGTTGTTGCTGGAGATAGGAGGAAAGAGTCCAAGGATTTGGAAGAGAAAGCTGAGATGAAGAAGATGTATAGTCTCATTGAGAATTACAAGTTGAATGGACAATTCAGATGGATTTCTTCTCAGATGAATAGGGTGAGAAATGGTGAGCTGTACCGTGTCATTTGTGACACAAAAGGAGCTTTTGTGCAACCTGCTATCTATGAAGCTTTTGGTTTGACTGTTGTTGAGGCCATGACTTGTGGGTTGCCAACATTTGCTACATGCAATGGTGGTCCTGCTGAGATCATTGTTCATGGCAAATCTGGTTACCACATTGACCCTTACCATGGTGACCGTGCTGCTGACACCCTTGTTGAGTTCTTTGAGAAGTCCAAGGTTGACCCTTCTCATTGGGACAAAATCTCCCTAGGTGGTTTGCAACGTATTGAAGAGAAGTAAGCAAATTTTGCTCATTCTAACCATTGTTAATAATGTGTTGTGTTGTGTGAATTGTGATTAATAAGCTTTTTATTTTTTCTTTTGCCTTGGTTCAACAGGTATACATGGCAAATTTACTCTGAGAGGCTTCTGACTCTCACTGGTGTCTATGGCTTTTGGAAGCATGTTTCTAACCTTGACCGCCGTGAGAGCCGCCGTTATCTTGAGATGTTCTATGCTCTCAAGTACCGCAAATTGGTATATATTTCTTATACCATTGCTATTATTATTATTCCTCTTTCATGTTTGGAGTCTTTTTTTTTTCAACTTACTAATATATTTTGGTCATTCTTTTTACCTTAGGCTGAGTCTGTGCCCCTTTCTATTGAAGAGTAAATGGAGGCTGAAGAGTTGAATGATAAACAAAAAGGAGGAACCGGCTTGTTCTCATTTGGAGTTATCAGTCTTGAGTTTTTTTTTTCAAATAATGTCAATCATTTTGATTTTGTGATTAGACTTTGGATAAAAGGAAAAAAGAGAAAAAAAAAGCAAAAAAAAAAAGTCATTTTCTTTTTCTTTCAGCATGATTTGAATCTGATTGGAAAGCTTTAATTTGGGTGTTTTACCCATCAATTCAAAAATTTCAAAGCCGTGCCTTCACTTTGCTGTCTCGTCCTTTATTCCCCTCCCAACTTTATATTTTATCAATTGTAGTTCCTTTTTGTCTTTATCCTTAAAACAAACAATGACAAAAAAAATACAAGGACAAAGCCGGGGGGCAATTTCATCCGTTAGTGTCTATCAATAGCAAAAGTGAAAATTGACGTTAGAATTTATACATATCAAGTGTCAAATCTCGATGTTCGATTAGTATAATTCACGAGCATAGCAAAATCCTTTTCAGTTGGGCTTATATGTTGGGTCATAAGTCATACACGTCTTGTGTATGTACCACCAAAAAGTAATAATAATTCTGACATGAGATAGTTGTTTCTTTTTTGGGGCTTCCCCTCATCCACTGGCTCTGTACCTTTCATGATGTTACATTTAATTAACACTCTTAAATTAATTATTTTAGTTTAATTCAGTCTATATTAATTTAAATTATTTAAATTAAATTTTTTTTAACTATTTTTTAATTAATTATTTAATTAGGAGTGTTAATTACATGTAATTTATGTTTGTTAATTATTTTAGTTTAATTTAGTTATATTAATTAAATTTTTTATAACAATTATTATTAGGAGTGTTGCTTAATTTTATTTAATTTAGTTTAAGTTATGTTATTTTTTTTTGAACCCTTAAGTAATGTAATTTAATTTAGGAGTGTTAATGAATTAAATGTAATTTATGTTTGTTAATTATTTTAGTTTAATTTGGTCTATATTAATTAAAATTATTTTATAACTATGAATTATTATTTTTAGGAGTGTTAATTAATTTCATTTAATTTAGTTTAAGTTATGTTAATTTTTTTGAACCCTTACGTAATGTAATTTAATTTAGGAGTGTTAATGAATTAGATGTAATTTATGTTTGTTAATTATTTTAGTTTAATTCAGTCTATAAAAAAAAATACTCCCCATTAAACCCGACTAGCGAGTGTGAGGTGGAGGAAATCCTTGTCCACAAGAGAAAGGGAGGACCGTATAAGAAAATAACCTAGGTTATTTACATGGTATCGAACCCATGACATTTTACTTAGCACAGGTATGAAGGAACAGTTTTCAAGCCCATGGGCTCTCGTGTGGTTTACCCCCTTACATGTTGTATGTGCAACTAATGTGGAGTTTATAAGACGTAATCTCTCATAGCTACCCTTTGAGCTAGCTTTTGGGGTGGACTACATAGCGGCTTACATGGCTATGCATCTTTTGCCATGTGTTCACACCTAACTTGCTAGGTGTTGTGAGGGGGCGTGTTGTCAGACCATGTAAAGAACCTTGGGATACACCACCCCAAAAACTAGTTCAAAGGGTGGGAAAAAAATTAGTTGCACATACAACCAAAGCACACGTAGCCCATAAAATTATATTCACATATTTTTATGTAAATAACCTTTATATATTCAATAGAAAATATTACATGTCAGCTAATTTTATTTTTTTTATCAAATTTTTATATCTTTATGATGTGAGGATATTCTTGGTACAACAGTAGTACCAAAGATTTATTCATTTACTGGATTCGAACCTATGACCTTTCAATCATGAAGGAATAGTTTTAGCACTGCTCCAGTTCACCCTTTTTTTAATTTAGTCTGTATTAATTAAATTATTTTATGACAAATATGTAAGATGCTATGCTGCATAACACGTTTGCCATGTGTCAGAAAAGCTAACTAAACATGCTATGTTGCATAACACGTTTGTCACGTGTTAGAAAAGCTAACTAAACATGTTATACTGCATAGCACGTAATCTCGCTGCACTGCATAGCGGGTTACGTGGCCATGCATCTTTTGCCACGGGTTCACACCTAACTTGTGTTCACACCCAACTTGTGTTCACACTTAACTTGCTAGTAACTTGTGTTCACACCCAACTTGCTAGGTGTTGTATCGAGTTAAGTGACGTGACATTTTGAGAAAAAATTATAAAGCACGGCACTCATAAAATTATATTCACATATTTTTATGTTATTAAATCTTGGACTGTATTTATCTTTTTTTATAATTGTTTATATTTTACTTCATAAAATTATGTTTGCAGGCTCAAACTGGTTTTAACACCGGCATGTTGGATGAATTTGACCTCATCGTTTTTTTTTTTAATAAGAGGAGACGATCTCACAATTTGATAATTCTATTGAATATCCACCGTCAATTGTACGGGGAAAATATTCCCATGATCAATATAGAATATGAGATAAGATGACGTGATGTAAATTCTTTTTGAGGATTTTAACTTCAACGGTCAAAAAGCTCTAAAATGTAACTATGTACTAGGAGCTATGAAATGCTGTTTTAGTATTTCTATATGTATACCATATGCTCTCCAAGTTTTGTTAATGTCGATATAACCGAAAAAGGATACAAATCCCATAGCAATAGGTATTAGCAGTATTTTCTCCAAAAAAATAAAAATAATAGTTTGTAAAAGTACAGGGAAAAAAATACCCTTCAAATTTACAAGTGACCATTTATGCCCTTCTATGAAAGAGTACCGATTGGCAAGTGGATGCAGGAAATCTTGCAACAACTATCGAACCAACTTTTCTCCTTGGACTGGAAGATGGGAGGTACTTAACAGTAAATCATGAACAGTAAGTAACATGGATTCTCATTGCTTTGGAAAATATTGGAGTCACTCGTGATTTAGTGTTACAATAAATATGCCTCTGAAAATGGCAAACAAAAGAGAAATAAAGTAGAATATAACTGTATTCCCACCTAAGGTCCTACATACTGACTCTTCAGCATCATATAGCGTTCTGATAAATAGTGACAAAGCTAGCCAAACTTGCAGTAATCCTACTGTACACTTAGATTGGTTGATAAAGTACAAAAAGAAAGCGTCAAAAACTTTGTACAAACCTGTAGCCTTCTACTTACAAAATTGACCTTGTACATCATTTCAAAAATCTAAAACCCGCACCATGATTGGTGCCTGCCTCTAGGTTCCAGATGAGAATTTTGCATTATACTCAGAGAACTGAAGCCTTTAATTTTCCGTAAGTTTCAACTTTCTTTGTATGTGCCCCTCAATTACCGTCTTCCCCATTCTCTACTTCTCATTTAACAGTACAAGAAAAACTAGTACTGTGTTAGTAGAATCAAAATGCCCCACCAACCACTTACAATTTTGGCATATTAACAGGAAGGCATTACCAAACTCATAATTTTAATGTTTTTCACAGATGAATTTTCTACTTATTCCTGAGCTTCTCTTTTTTGTGAAGTCTGTCTAGGGTAGAGAAGTATTGCCAATGATAAAGAAAATACCAAACCAACTAAACCACTAAATGGTTGAAATGGATGACTTCCGATTATCCAGAGAGGAAAGTTGCCCTTATTATATGTTAAAAAACCACCTTTTTGCAAGATAAAAGTGGATGCCATCATCCCTGTGCGTAGCCCAACAGGGATCGAGAGGCTGCCTCCATTTCTCTGTCGGGCACCTGACAAAGACAAAGATAAAAGCCAAAGTCCTGGTATTGCTTGTAGAGACCTGAAAACCCCACCAAAAGAGAAGATAAGATTTTGACAAGGAAAAAAGAGAATAAAACTCTTGTAGATTCATATGCATTGTAAGCTTGCCTAGTAAATACAAAAACAAGCCTAGAAAAAGAAAAAGGAGATATGTCGTTAAAAGGACACATCCAACCTTTTTTTTTTTTTTTTAAATAAAGGAAACAAAACAACAATTAACTAACTAATCTGGGAGTAGAAACAGCCATGGAGTCCTGCTGCACAAGGGAGCTGCATCCTAGCGGGGGATTCTCAAAGGTAACAGTATCCCAGCCATGGAGAGGGATAAATTCGCTAACCAGTCAACAACTTTGTTGGCTTCCCTATGGTTATGGGAAATCATGACATGCCAAGGTCGACTGAGAACAAATTGAAATCTCTAGACCAGTTTAAAACAAGGCTTTTGAGGACGGCAGCCATTCAAAAGCAAAGTGACTAGGGTTGTAGAGTCACTCTCGAGCCAGATGCGCTTGTACCCACACTCCCAAGCTTGATCTAGATTCTAGACCAACGAAGGCACCCCAAAGTTTAGTGGAGAGGGAATTGCCTATGCCTAAGTTCTTGGAGACGCCCAACAGCCATCTACCACTGCAGTTTCTCATCACACCACCGCATCCCATCTGCCTAGACTCCCACTTACAAGCGCCATCCGAGTTGACTTTGGTCCGGTCAAAGGGGGGAATTTCCATTTAACCAGAATCTTTGATTTTTTCCAACTAGGGGAAATTCCTGCTTAAGAAAGAGTTTGCTTCGCGACTAAAATGCTGTCAGATATACATCTAGCCCTAGCAACCAAATTCTCCTGCGTTTCGAATATAAGTGTATTCCTGTCCTGCCAAATGAGCCAACAACACACACCAAACAAAACTTTCCATCTAGAAGACTGAGATGAATCATTTTTCTTGCAAAGAATGAATGCCAACCAGTCTAGAAGGGAAGGGTTGAAGGAGTGGTTAATCTGCTCATTGCCCATCAGCATTAGCCAGAGCTCTCTGGCCCATCTACCGTCCCTGAAAATATGTAGGCAATCATCAACGTGGAGCCTGATTCTTTTCGCATTTGTAAGCAGCTTTTGTCCCATAAAGAGTCAAAAGAAATTCTTTATACGTTGGGGACCCTCCCAGTCCCAAATCAGAGACCAGTCACACTAAGAAAGGGAAGAACTAACCGGGTTAAGGAGGTTGTAGGCAGACTTGACTAAAAAAGCACCATCATTAGTCATGTCCCAAATGACCCCATCCTCACCATTGTCCGGAGAAGGAGGAATAATCCCAGTCATCCAGCCAATTGTATCCGAAGGCAAGAAACGACTCAGAAGATCCCAGTTCCAGGAACCATCCTGGGAAGCATAGTCCTCAACTTTCTTAGATAGCTTTGATTCAGGAAGGAAACTAATAACCATATTCAAGAGTGAGTCGCAGTTAGTCACCCAATTATCATACAAAAAATGAGTGTTCTTCCCATTTTCAATTTGGATTCTCAAGCCTCTAAGGACCTCGGGCCAGGACTTAGTTATACCTTTCCAGAGGTTGGAGGAACTGCTCCTTCTTTTGACCTCCGGAATAAGGTCATCCCCCATTCTATACCTGTTACGTAAGACTTGCACTCAAATGGCATTCCTTTCAGTTAACATTCCATGCCCGACTTTCATCATATATGCTTTATTAACAGATCTCACATGCTTCATGTCAAGCCCACCTCTTTCCATGGGTTGGCATAAATTGTCCCATTTAATAAGGTGTACCATTCTTTTATCTGAAGACGAACCCCGAATAAAATTACGAGTACTCTTCTCCATCTCATCACACACCGAGAGGGGGAGATCAGAAGATTGCATGGTATAAGAGCGTAAGGTAAAGAGAACCGACTTTGCAAGAGTGATTCTCCCACTCATAGAGAGAGCAGATGCGTTTCACGAATTTAACCTTCTGTTCACATGATCCAAAATATGGCTAAAGGAACCTCTCTTGACTTTACCATGGTGCAAGGGGATCCCCAAGTATTTTCCAAGATCACTGGTCACTCCAAACCCAAAACCTAAGTGATTTCCCTAGATCTATTAAAGTTAACATTCTTAGAAAAAGCAACCCTGGTTTTATCCTGACTAACGGACTGGCCAGAAACCTTACAAAAATAGTCAAGGACAGAACGATACCTGCTTGCTTAGTAGAGACTTCCACGAACAAGATTATGTCATCTGCAAAAAAGAGGTGAGTTAAAGGAGGGCCCTTACTTCTCAAAAAGATAGGACACCATTCCTTCTGCTGGACAACAAGTTGGATGAGATGGGCAAGACACTCTATACAGAGAACAAATATATAGGGGGAGATGGGGTCCCCATGCCTAATTCCTCTGGTAGGCTGGAAATTCGAAATAGTTTTGCCATTCCATAACACGTTTAGAGAAGATGATGAAACACATTGGCTGATAAGATCAACTACCCCCTATGGAAAGCCAGCATACTCCAAAGTATCTTTGATAACTTAGATGATCATACGCCTTCTCCAGATCGATTTTAATTGCCATCCAACTCGTTCTTCCTTTTTTCGTTCTCATCGAGTGAACGACCTCCTGAGCTATGATAACATTGTCCGTACTGTGGCTCCCACGAACAAAGCTACACTGGTTAGGAGATATCAGAATAGGCATGATCTGCTTCAACTTATTCGAAATCAGTTTCGTAATGATTTTGTAAGAAACATTACAAAGATTGATAAGGCGGAACTGTTTAATCGTACCTGGAGCCTCCGTCTTCCGGATCAGACATATATGAGTTTTGATTGATTTTCTTCACACATTCAGGGTTGCAAAAAACCTCTTTTACCAGCTCACAGGCAGAGGGTCCAAAATCCTCCATTGGGATTGAAAAAAGGCAGCGTTCAACTCATCAGGCCCAGGAAACTTAGTGGGTAGTCTCCCAATATCCAGCAATTACTGGTTACCCAGAAGAGGGAATGCCCCCCTTAAAGGGAATTGAAAAATGGCAGCAGCTCATCATGAAAAAGGGCTCTAAAGTACTCAGTAACATGTTGAATGAGATCTTGTTCACCTGTTACCCATATGCTATCATCATCCTTCAGATCCTCGATCCTATTTCTCCTTCTCCTAGCCACCACATTAGCATGAAAAAATCTTGTGTTCCTGTCGCCAAGTTTTATCTAGATGCAACGAGCTTTTTGAAACCATTCAAGTTCTTCTTGAATAAGGATCGTTTCAAGTTGATTCCAAAACTCTTTCTGGATTCTAGCCAAGCAACTACTGAATTGGATGTCCATGGCGGTCAATCCCATTAAGTCTTGCATAGAGGCGTTGTTTCTCTCTAGCTTTAGCCTTGAATGAGTGGTAGTCCCATTGAGACTCCTCCACATCAAAATCCCTGGAACCAGACACCCAGTCCTTATTAGCGGGCCAACAACTACTCACTAACGGCCCAAACTCATCAGACGTCGTCCAGGCCAGTAAAAATCTAAAGGGTTTATTGCTAGTATGACCCAAAGGCTGGCCACCATTTGTCAGGAGGATGGGCCTATGGTCTGAATTAAAATAGGGGAGATGACTAATGTAGCTATTGGGCCATTGAACACTCCAGGCCTCGTTAGAAACAGCCCGATCCAACCTCTCCTCAAACTTGCCACGTTTCCAAGTGAATTTGGGTCCTTTAAACCCAATATCTTCTCAACATTGCGACATCTCCACAGCACTTCCCTTGCAAAAATTTGCACCTTCATTCTTTTCATGGAAATGCAATAAGGCGTTGAAATCCCCGAGCGCCATCCAACACTCATTATTTGCAGGAAAGAGAGACTGAAGGTCTGCCAAAGAGCCCTCCAATCAACCCTTCTAGGGCGCTACCATAAATGAAGGTTACTAGAACTGACTTTTGAGAATCAATGAATTTCATTTTAATATGGATAAATTGATGACTAGCAACGATACATCCAACTCAACTTCCTTATCATCCCATAGAACCCAAATTCCACCGGAGAAACCCACTGCTTCTTGCAAAAAATCCTTGTTAAAACCTAATTTTTTTAACAGTTTCCCTAGCTCTACCACCACTTATTTTGGTTTCCAAAAGAGCCATAGCTTTTATTTTGAATCTTTGCTTAAGATCACGAATAAGGATAGGAAGACTCTTCTTCTCCACCCCTCTACAATTGTAGCAACTTATAATCATGGATAACAAACAGAAAATCCACGACCACTAAAAAGGAAAGTCCCACGAACTCTCCACTAATTTGAGGAAGTGGGAGCACCCCCATCATCTCCAAAGCATTGTCAAAAGCCTCCATATTCTAGGCCTCAGTTGCATAACTTATTATGTTTAGGATGTCCTTCTCTTTCCTTTATAGCATCCTTATCCAATTCCATATTTTGGCTCTTTGTATCCACCTTGTGGTTGTTCCCATTAATAGAAACCAGGGCATCTTCAGGAGGATTTGGCATTTGGGGAAACCTATTTTTGGTGCCAGTATCCATATCCATGCAAGTAGAATTGACTTTTCGTATGACATTGGGGCCCCCACCTCCTTTTCTACCTTTCTTCTCATTACCTCTGTTCCTCCTAACAGCATCAGTTCCCACATTCTTGGGGTTTGTATTCCTTCCTCCCGTTTTATTCTCCGAAGTCAACTGTATGCTATCAATGATCTTTTTTGATGCCATATTTCATTTTTGTATCTCCTTAGCAGGCTACTTCATCTCAGGGCATATTTGCAGACCTTTATTCCTCGTAAGCGTCCCACCGTGGCTTGAGCTTTCATCGTTGAATGCTCTGTCGTGGCCTGAGCTTTCGTAGTAGCTTTCGGAACCACCTAGCTCTCCGGACAAACTTCGTCTTCCTTCCTCTCACTGGTCTACGGACCACCATCCATCCTCCAAAGACTTCTTCCTCTTGCTTCTCCTGTTTTGCAGGTTGTCCGTTTCTTGCCTTCCCAGCAGACTGCTCTACTATTTCTCCCCGTTCATTGAGCTCAGAAGAACATCCACTGCCTCCCTTGCATTGGTCTTATTGACCACAATTAAAACACACCAAGTGAAGGCCTTCATAGGTTACTGGAACAACCCTATCTCTTATCTTAAACTTCGAAACCAAGCTTTTGCGGAGATCAACTTTAATACAAATCCTCGCTAACCTAGCTTTTTCAGTAATCTCATTTCCTTCTTCTACTTTTCTAATGGAGTTATGGTTCTGTAACGCTCGATAACTTGCAAGGATCAACTACTGTCCCCATACACTAACATAAGACTTTTCAGCGTGCTTTGTCCTCACTTGCACACTTCCTGAGAAAACTTCTCAGGAGGTCACCCATCCCAGAACTGCTCCAAGTCAAGCACGCTTAACTGGGGAGTTCTTCCGTTCCGGGCTACTGAAAAACAGATCCGTCTTGTTAGTATAGGTAGTACCAATTAATTCTTATAAGCTATCCCAAACTGTGCAGTCTCATACCTGCATAGTCTTTGGAATCCTTCTCTTTCGGGTATCGATTCGATTTATTCATGCATGTAACCCCCGCTGGAAGCCTGTAAGGAGCCGCTCCTTGTCCATGCCTCTTTGCACCGACGATCACTCCCCGCCCTTGTTAGCGCTTGGGATGTTACAGGTTCACTCTTAGTGGTCTCCCAAATAGACTTCCTATCCTCCATAAATGATGAGATGGATAGAGTTCAATAGGCAATAGGTATATGAATCCACACTCCATTTTCTTAACGGATTCATCATATGGATCAAAAAGTGGTCTCCACCTTTGAACTACTACATAATGGTCAGCTACAATCCAAGGCCCCTTATGGAGCACATGATTGTAGTCTTTTTGGTCATGGAATTTGAGAAGAATGTAACCATTATCTAACACAATAATTTCATACGTGCCCTAAAGGTTCCATCTCATGAAGAGACGACACAACAAGAATCTGGAGATAATCTTTTTGCGTAACAGTTTGATAATGAGAGAGAAGCCCTATTTCTTGCCGTCCTCCTTGTGGTCCGCTTTTGAGAACTGATAGGTTGGGCACAAAGGGTCTGACTCTTCCTCAGTATTCCCTTCTTCCGCTTCATCTTCTTCCCCTCTTTGAATAGCTTTCCAATCTTCATCCTCACTGTCTGAGTCATTCCCATTCCCGTTCAGGTCTAGAAGTTTGTCCTTGTATGAGATAGTCTTTCTCCTTGTGCCCACAACTACTCTTTTGAAATCTAGTTTAGGAAACTGAGTCTCGGGAACAAATGTTTCATCTGTATCGGGAATTTTTTCTTGCATGGATAGATTCACCCATTGTATCATCCTCCACTTCTGTACCTTTCAGTTTCTTAATTCTACGTTCCCTCGGGTCTTCCTCCTCCAAAGAAGGGCCATCGCCAGACCTCTCTCGTCTCTCCTTGTTAAGCACCATATGAAGTAGTCAATTCTATCGATCAGTTCACCATAGAATTTAGGACACATCCGACGTTAAAGTGGGAAAGAGAACTATATAAAAGAGAAAGTTAAAGGAATGTAGGCTTTGACCTTCAAACACATAATGGTAAAAATATTTGAATCAGGCTATATCTCCGAATTAAGGGTACGGAACCATTATTTTATAGCGCAATGTTAGTTTAACGTGACTTTTCATCGCATAACCTCATGCTCAGACTTTTGGCCGAATATGTTTTTTGAGAAGGCCCCTGGATGCTTCTTTAAGAACAGAAGTTTGTTACCAAGAGCTCAACACAAAAAGAGGCAGAGGTCGACCGAAACTTACTTGGGGGAATGTAGTGAAACAAGATTTAATGGAATGAGATATAGATTGGCGGACGGTGTATCTTAAAACGGAATGGAGAAAAACTATAAGTATGGTGGAGGGTTAGACCCGTGATTATTCCTATGTTCCAGATGGTCCATTTTTTAGTCCTTTTCCCCTTCATTTCCCCCACTTCTTCTTGTCCTTTTTTTTTTTTTACTTTTATTTATTTATATATACATATATATATATATATTATTATTATTATTATTATTATTATTTATTTATTTATTTTCAACCATTTTATATCATTCATGTGGGTTCATCTACCACCGACCTCAATTAATTTGGGATAAAGGTGATGTTGATATTGATGTTGATGTTTTTTGTGGAGAGAGAGAAAAACGGGTTTACACAAAACACGTGCATTTCTAACTCTTGTGTGTCGTTTCATGAAATAGTTGAGTTTTAGCATTTCCCTTCTATATCTCCATCTCTCTCTCTGTCTCTCTTCTTCCAAACACTTATTTTCTCTATTTTTTCAACAAAAACAAACAAAAGAGTAAGGACAAAAAGAAAGAAAGACAAAAGTAATCAAAACAAAAATAAGAGACTTTAGCTAGAAGATCGGTGTTGCTGGTGAATTGGAGAATAAAAAAGCAAATTAGTGTCCTGAAAAACCCAAAGTGTAATGCATGAATACAATAAACAAAAATGATTCCAGAAAGAAGACTAACCTCTGCAAGATAGAAAATGCTAGCCCTGAAATGATAATTCCATTATGATATCCAAGATCAACTGCGATTTCCTGGGGCAACCATGACCTAAAGAGCAATTCTTCCACCAGTGCAATAGCACTTGCCATTACAATTCCTTGAACAACTATCAGACCCATTTTTCCATACACTTTTAGCCAAGTCAAAGCATCTAAAGAAGGCGGATTACAAGGCCAAGAGAAACTTGCACAACCAAGAAATGCATTCACAGCATGGATTGAAAAAATGAAGATGACTCCACCAACCAAGCCTTTCAAAAATTCAAATAGCTGCAGCAAGGATCCAAAATTAGCTTCTCTTTTATGAATCAAGTAGACAAGTAGTGCCAGTGAATAATATATTAAATAAAATGTATATTCTCCTAGAGCTCCCTCACCCATCCCAAAACAAAAATTGATGTAAAAAAAATGTGCCAAATTTGCCTTGATACGTATTGGAGAAAGGAAGTCCAGAGCATTAATTCTAACCACAGACAAGCAAACGAATAGCAAGGTATCACGTGCATGATAAGTAAATTCTAAAGTCAAATGATAGTACAATTTGGTTGAAGATAAGAAAGCTACAATTGGTATTTATAGCATGGAAGAAGGTTGTTTAATAGTCTCTTATACAATTTGTTCCTCACCTTTGTTGTCTTTTCTTCTTTTCCAACTCAAAGTATAATGTAAATACAACTACTAAAATTTCTGATGGTGTGCATTAACATTTCATTTCATCAAAATTAGAGCAGACGCGGAATCACTATATATGTTCCAATGGGGATCATCTAATTGATGTTAGTCAACCTATCAAACACGAACCACAGGAAATGTATATGCTCGAATGGATGGGATTCTTGTATTCCTTTCAAACAGTTTCTCAAACATACCTAAATAGCAAAGACTACATTTTAAAAACAAATAAGCCATATTGTGAGCCTGAAAATTATTTATAATACTCTAGCACACCCTTCTATGCAGATGCCTAGTGACTTTGATACGTGGCAAAATGTACAGATTTATAAGTACCTTGTGCTGAAATGAACACTTTTCTATGCTGAAATTTTATATTATAAGACGAGGCAATAGGGGTCGATCTCTATTCCATTGGAGAACTAGGCTTTAACACTGATGTAGGATAAAAGGCCTACGATAAAACCGTAGCACTCAAAATATAGAGAGTAGAATTGGTGCTTAAAACAGATCTCAAACCCAGCCAAAAGAAGGATGGTTTTCCTTCTAGTTAACAACTAGGGAAATAAAAGAAATCATCTATCATTAACAAAATTGATTGATCATCCATGCTACAGCCTTCATATCCCTTTATATAGGATGAGAGACCATAATCTAAAACAAATTTTAGCCCTTAGAATAAGTCTAATCCTAGTTGTCTAAGGTACTTAACAACAGACATAAGTATAAAATACCAGCAAAAGTTCCAGTACTACAGTATTGTGAAACACCACCCATACTGCAGCAGCATAGCCCAATATATGCTTTGTCTTAGATCAACTCTCCCATAAGCCTAAGCTACTGAGGAGAGGCACATGAATGGTTTTATTATATCTCTTACATGGTTATATAGAATTGAACTGCTCCCTTTTTCTGCAAACAAATACCATGCCACTCAAATAACCACTAGACCTAAAAGCTTCAGTAATTGTGTCCCAAGAGGGGGTGAGGGGAGTGGAGGAAACACTTGTCTGAAGGCATGAGAACCATTTACGTTACACTACCAATCGTTACATTCTGAAGATGTAGTTATTCCAAATGTAATTATGTAAACCCAAAAAAAAAAAAAAAAAAAAATTTATCACATTCTTGATTCTTCATTGTCATTCCCTATGTATTAGTAGATATTATCCATGATAATGAATTAATTATTAATGTAACTTCAATTTTTAATATGGACATTTCAAAAACAGAAGATAAAAACATGATAGTGACTACTTCAAAGAAATATACAGATATTCTCCAATATATTTTACTGAAACTACTCCCAGACTTGTGCGTTGGTTTTTTTCTCAAACCTTTACCTTCCTCGAAGATGTCAAGTCCAGCCCATACTGCTCAAATGCATTTTCGTATCCACGGATTCTTTTCCCCCATAACATAACAAGTATCATTATAGCAGTGTACAGGCCAATAATGCAAGCAAACTCAGCTATTTTGGAAGGAGTCTTTGCTGTCCAGCTCTGAACAATTGTTGGAAGCAATGGAATAGCAGTCGGAGACCATAGAACAAGGACCATGCCAACAAACCCAAAAATCCTAGAGGAGAAAAAATAGTGAAGCTTGAGAGTTATGTAAAGATATAAATTCATGCTCTCAGGCATTAGCACAAATAGTAAAACCTAGGGAAGATATACATTCGCACTCAAGTTCATACACGGGAAAGACTAAATTGGATATTTATAAAAGGAATATCTAAAGATTAATAAATTTGGGCATACATTTCAGGATCACATAGTCAATAGGCTATTACTATTTATTCATTTCTACATCCTTAAAGCTATGCTGAAGTTAACATGTGTATACTTTTCAAGTTTTGTTCATATAAGCAATTTACTAAAAGGGTTTGATTATGATGCACAAATAGATAACTCAAAATTAACCCCCAAAAGATGGGTAATGACCATCATTCCTCAACCTTGATTATTACTTGAGAAGACACCGTATCTCTATTTGCTGCATCATCTATGAACTTGATATTAAGTTACCTGCCAGAGCCATGCACCCAGATTTTTTTTTTTTTGGTTGTTGTGTGTGTGTTGGGGGGGGGGGGGGGGGGGTTAGTAAAAGCAGAAATGCTTATAAAAAAAAAAAAAGGTTGCAGTTTACTGTTTGAGTAGTCTAATAGTTATAAATTGGATCCTATATCATATCTGTGAATCTATAGGAGGAAGCACGGATATCATTCACACCTCAGATCACAATCATGACAGCTTTTTTCTCTATATTGTGCAGCTCAACAAGGCCCAAGTAAAGCATTTTAAAGCTGGTAAATATTTTTTTGCAGTTTTCCTTCACATCGATCATTCTGATTATCATGGAGGACTACACTTCCCTCAAACCAAGGATGAAATGAGAAAAAACTAACAAATGAACAACAATTTTGGTGATAAAACTTTCTAAATTGGGAACATGCGGCTTTGGCTATAGCAGAATCTAGTTATGCAATAGAATTAATGAATATGACAAAGAATATTATCTTCAGATGTGTATTAGGATCGCTCTCAATAAAGTATCTACATAAAATTTGTACCAAAAAAAAAAAATTCTCGACAACCTTTCATTTTAATTAATGAGAAGTCAATAGATTTTCGAAATTATTGTTTTTCAAAATTAATATTATTGGCTCTCAACTAAAAGTAACAGTTGGTTATGATATATTGCAGCTAAATCATCGAAGTTTCTAGTTTCTACCAGGTAATTCCAAAATGGAGAGGCCAGAACAAACAGCACAAACAGGAAAACATTGAACGGGATCGACATTCACCAGTTCATGTTACCTCTGAACCAATGGGCGTTCAGCAATACGCAAGAATGAGATAAGCCTGCCTGTCAAACTCATTGCACCTCGGATACCACCCCATAGCAAAGCCATCTTTCCAACTAGCCTCAACAAGCCACCTCTCTGTCCTAAATCCGCTAGCATTGCAACCAGTCTGTTCATGAAGGGAAGTAGTGTCAAATTATTAGAAAAAAGATAAACCAGTGGAGCGCTAGCATGTTGCTAAAATGTGTGCTCTGACCTTTCTTGATCCACTTCACCATCTTCTTTAGTAGGTACAACTGGACTAGCAACTGACATGGCTTTCTCAGCAAGGCTTGTAACTGTGTTTATCTGGTTCTTCTCGGAGACTTCCTCCTCAAGCTCTTTGGGCTCCTTTTTATGGTGATCTTTCATTTTCAAAAATGTGGATGAGCTTTCAGTAGTTTCAGTTCCTCGTTGCATATCCTGGAACAGAGAAATTCATTATCATGCTTTTATTCCCGCAACTGGCAGTTTAATTCTGAAGTAGTAAACTAGTATTCGTCCCATCTGCTTCACCACTTTCTATTCTCTTCTCATTTGTGGGATACATGCAACTTCATTCAGTTGAATATCAAGTTGATTCTTTCAAGTTTTAATAATTGATTGAGAAAAATCATAATTGAGAACAACTTTAGCAGAAAGAAAATTGAGCACAAGAAAAGGACATAAAAGAAACAATGGATGATTGGGAGAAATATATAAGGAAATAGACATTTTTAAGGTAATTTTTTAAATCAGTTTTTCTGAAGAAATTGAGTGGACACTGACATACCTCAGTGCTGTACCTATATCTAGACAGTTAAGCAAACCAAGTGATGAAATAAAACACTTGATCCTTATCTGCCCAGAGGTTTAAAGTATAAGTCAAGAACAATGAAAGCATATGAAGAGGTTGAACTAATACCTTCTGTGGCATGAGAAGAGCAGAAGCCCCAAGAGCAGCTGTAAAAGCACCTACCATGACAGTATTTTTGCTTGCATCTTCTGATTCACTTTCTACCACTTCTATTGTGATGGGATGGTCCAAACTAGTTTTCTCTTCAGGTACTCGGACTATCTCTGTTATACCATCAATACCATAATTGTTTTTGTTAGGTTTTTCCCCATCAACATGGCTCAGAGATCTTCTTTGGCTATTATCTTGAAGTGTAGCTACATTAAAATATTTCCTCAAGGCAGCTAAGATGGATCCAACAATAACACCAAGAGGCATCACTTTTCTCAGGCAGCTTGTTTGCTGAACTGAGGATGAAATTACCCTAATGATATGCTCCCCGTTGAGAGTACTAACTTTTTCTATAGCACCCTTAACATTATCGCCTTGACTTTCAGTATATAATTGTTGCACCTTGCTATGTACAACAGCCAGTGAAATTGCATTTGCCACATATTCCAGATCTCCTGCAAGCTTTGATTTCATTTCTATCATTTCTGCAGCATTCAGCTTGCGACCAACTTCCATCTTTAAAGAATCTAATACTCTCTTTTTCACAAATTTGATCAATTCCTCTTTTTCACTGACATCAATCGTTCTGTTCTCAGAGTTTGTAGTAATGAACTCTTTAACAGGTTCTTGTTGCTTTTCAGTATCTAATATTACATATGGTGGTTCAATATATTGCTCTGCATTAGAAGATTTTGCAGATGAGCAGGCCTTCATCTTGTGCCCAGCCTCTTCAGAAGTTTCAGTATTCGCAGAATCAATTTCCATGTTTTGTGGTTGTTCAAAGAGTTTCCATTGACCTTCTTCTGGGAAATAGTCAAGAAATAATGCAGTGGTTGTGTCTACATCGAGTGATTTGGTAGGAATATTTGAAACAAGATATTTACCGAGGTATTCATTGTAAGGAAAGTCCCCATATGAACCTGCAGCTATGAACTCTGGCATCCTATTTACTTGTCTGTGTCCATCCAGTTTATCAAGAAGGAATCTTTTGTCAATCAGTTGACTACTCGTATTACTTTCCTTCTTAAATTGGTCGTCATTAGAGTTACAATTTTGAGAATTGAATGCATCACTCCCACTAATTGTGCTGAGGCTGTGAGTTAGTTGTTCCTCTGTATGACAAGAATCACTCTTCAGGTACATGCCATTATGGTGACAATCTACAGAAGCATCACCAGATGCGTTGGAATCCTTGATTTGGCTATTATTACTTTTTTGCTTTTCTCCTAACTTGTGTTCAACATCTTTTTCATCCGTGACTTCATCTTCCTTTTCTGAACTCTGCTCAAGCTGAGAAAGCATATTTTCTATCACACCAAAAACACTATTTACAGCCACTTGGGTGGAATCATCCATCCCTGTTAAGGCATCCAATGCTTTAGAAACACTGAAGGTAGAGGCACTAGAATCTGAATTTGTCGCATTTGTTTGGAGTGAAATATGCTGCATATTCTTGTTATCTTTCTTCTCATTATCATTACCTTCCCTTTCCATTGTTTGGTGCTCAACGAGCATAGAAGGTGAAGATGATTCTTCTTTTGCATCAGTTGATGTTGTTTTACTTTGATTAGTAGAGAAATCCTGAATATTCTGTTCAACCTTCTGGATATTATTTTCCTCCTTCGTGTCTGTTTGAGCTATTCCGCTGTTTTCGCTCTTCTGTTCAGCAACAGCTGCTGCCTCAAAGCCACCTGCCCCATCAGTATGGCTGGGAATATATGGTTTGGAACCTGTTTCCAATCCCATCTCGCTATGATCAATATCATGGACAGCTTTTTCTTTTAATTCCTCATTTGTGTCATTATTGTCTCTAGACTCACCAGTTTCCTTCCTGAAAGAACCAGAACCACCAATTTCATCGCTTGATTGTTGAGGTTGGGTTATATTTGTCGAATTTGGTGATTTCTCTACGGGAAGAACATCTGTTTCTGTTCCTTCAGTAGGCTCACCCATTCCATTTGGAGCATCATCAGAGCCATCTCTTGAACTACTAGTCTTTTTCATCTGATTCAAAGAGGACTGATCTTCAAACATAACTTCTGCATCTGATACTTGGAAATTTTCTTGGTTCTTTTGCCCTGATAATGATTCAGGAGCCTGAGAAATGCTAAGGACCCTATCAAACTTCAAGTTAGAGCCTCGTGCATGCAAAATTCCAGTCACAACATCTGTTAACTTTCCACGAACATCTTCTGGAACAGCAGCTTGTAAAGCATTCATGAGTGTCTCTCCCTGACCCACAGCAGATAATACCTGGAAATTTGTTACGAATGTCACTGCAATTAAAAGATTCTAAAACTAAGATGAAATTTAGATAAACAATTACAAAAGATACGTGATACTAAACATAGAAAACAGAAAAGCAAGTGACCCCATGCCAAACATTTGAGGATAAATAAAGACAACTCATTTTGACAAAAAGTCCAGTTAGCAAGAAATCAAGTTTTTAACATTCTCTCAACAACATGAAACGCATACACACACACATAGTTGAAAACAATAAATGAGAAGCTATCAACTTGTAAATAGAAGAAGAGAACTTATTCCAGCTGATTCTAAAAAACTCAACAATATTTTAGATTTAGAGAAGAATAAACAATAAAATGAAAAATGAACAGTGAGGAAAGAACATATGTAACATTCTCCTAGAATAGCAGTATAGTACCTCAGTTTTTTGTAAATGATTGATAAACACCAAGAAACAAATTAACCATGTTATATAAAACTGTCTCCGTTATCTATAAAAGAACCGCTGAGCATAAGATACTTTGAATAAGTTTCTTCATTGCCTTAAAACCTTTATCCGTAAGGTTACGTCTTAGATAAGCTCTGCTTCTTAACCCAGTTATTTCCTTATGCCATTTCCTATAATATTTACAGGTTTTAAAATCCCACAAAAAAAAAGTAGTAGATACATAATTAAAACTAAAAGGTAGATTCCAAGTTAAAACATTTCAATGTAAATAACAACAGAATACCATACTAAAAAAAAATATGAATACTTGAGAAACTGACATTAAAAGAAGACTCATGGCAAATTCCCCCAATATTTGCTCGGAGTACACAAAATGAACATGAAGGATCACAAGTAAAATCAAAATGATATAATCTTTCATATTGTTAGAGATGTAATTGATACCTGTAAAGAACCAATTCAACCTAAAAGCTTAAGATGTTGGGTGAGGCTACATTAATGGTTTTTATATAACTCTAACACGCCCCATCACATGAGAGCTCATTGGGCTTGAAGGGTGAATAATGCATAAGTCCACCTACCTGTGCTAAGAAACTCCACAATACTGAATTAATTATTAATTAAATTGGGTGCGGTGAGGATTGAACCTGTGACATGAGGCTCAGATACCATGTAAAGAACCAATTCAACCCAAAAGCTTAAGCTGTTGGGTGAGACTACATTAATGGTTTTATATAACTCTAACAATATCAAAGTCAATGGTTTGGTTGGGCTGGGTATTTAGAGATGATAGTTGGTGCTAGGGTTTGTGCCTAACTAATGTTGTGGAGCATTGGCCAAGACTTGCTCTTGATTAGTAACCTCATGAATGCTCAAAAAAGTTCCCGCTTGAGGGGGAGCATACTGGGACTCAAACTTAGGGAGAGAATCTTATAAATTCAAATATGAGTGATGAAATCCCATAGTGATTAAAAATGGGTAAAGCAAGGACGATATAAGTGAAAATATCCATAAACTTAATGCCTTAACCTACAAACTCATTGCCGTAAGGTTTTGGTCAAGATATGGTATTAAACTCAGATATGGTATTAAACTCACTATTGTGGTTTGTCACATAGCCCATTGATGAAGATCTCCCCTCAATGACTACTTAACAAGTGGTATCAGAGTGGGTTTTAACCAATCTCTCCCAATGAAACCCCAGACCCTATTGCACCCATTGGCCAACCGCAAATCTCCCAGACCCAAGCATGGATGTCAAAAGAAGATTTCCTTCTATTGCAATTCAATTTAAAAAAGAAATAAAAACAAATACATGCTAGACTCGTAGTCCTCACCCCGCTGCCCCATATGCACCTCGTCGAGGTCAAACATGTAATTCTCCATGTGCCTTGTTCTTTAAGAAGGAAAGATGATTAAATTAATGTAAGGCATAATAAGTGCTCTACCTTTTTCTTCTTCTCTTCTGTTAGAGTACCAGGCATGGTAACATCAAGCATATTTATTACCACTTGTGCTGTCTGTAGGACTTGACCATGATCACTATCTACTGAGGCAACGTTCTCCTGTTCAATCAAATCTGTGTCTGTGGAACTAGTCTGCTGTAACGGACCATTTTTGACCTGTAAGCTCATATCTTCCTGCTCAAATTCTTGGGACCTAAAGTGGAGGCTAGCATCATTCTTACTTTTTTCAAGCAAATATTTAGTAGGACTGATAAAGTATCCATTTGCATCTGACCGAGTAAAATCCAACAATTTGCTGACTTTAGCATTCTTATCAGACCTTACTTCCTCTACTACAGCTAATCCTTTAGAAGGATTTATGCTAACATCTATATCTGTCAGCAGAGGGTGACGGCCCTTTAAGAGTCCCAGCTCCACTGCTGCGAGCCACTGCATATATAACACAGATCATAATATCACTTGCAACAATAGACTCAAAATCCTCACAAATTCAACAAAGGGAAAAAAAATATTATGATAATACAATTTTCCACACATATCAAGAGAACTGATAAACCTTGTGAGAATATAGGTTTTGCATAATATACCCCTAGATCTAGCTGAAAAAGATGTGAAGCAAATTCCCATTAATAAAAAAATTAAGGAGTCTAACATCATGATAATTATGAGGAATTCTATAGTTTTGTTGTTTGTTATTTTAAATTTATGTTTATGTTGTTTTAGTAAAATAAGAAACTAAAAATATTATTTAAAATCAATATTTTCAAAACTGAACTAGGCATGGAACAGGTAAAGGAAGATGTTTTATGTACATAATACATATTATATGAAAGTTTCTTCTGTTGCAGGAGAAACTTTTTATACATATTATATGAAAGTTTCTCCTGTTACAGGAGAAACTATTTATCTTCAATTCATAAATCGAAAATCGTGTCGCTTCTTTTTTTTTTTAAATGATGGATCCCACTTTTTTTGTTTCAACATGTGACAAAATTTTTCTCCTATAACATGAGAAAAGGTGCCCTATATAAATATCTAAAAATGTTAAAAAATAAAACATTAATATGATAAGTATGTTATAAAATCATGTAAAAAATATTGGAATATATTCATATTATCAAATTTATAAGTATTAAACTGACTAGACTCTTTCTCTAATATATGGTACTTCCGCATCTAATCAGTAAAAGGGAACAGGTAAAACTTCTTATTAGTCGCATATCAAATAAGTATAACAGGAAAAGTAAAATTCCTTATAATAAATAGTACCCCAAACATGGTTGCAATACATACTCCTATTTAACCCGAACTGGCAAGTTCATGAGGAGATGAGTTTTGGTTATAAATTGAGAACCAAAATATGCACTTCATTAACAAATTTATGAAAATTATAATTTTTATTTTTTTTAAAAGGACTGGTTCAACTGGTCAAACTGTGACCAGTTCACATGGTTTGGGTGGTCTCCCGGTCTTTGAGTTTATAGTTTTTAAGAGTTGATTGGACCAGCTATAAGACTGATTCTCGTTGCACAAGACTTAGTTATTCATGTATGTTACCAGTAACTGGGTTAACAGTATAGAAAACTATTAGCCATTTAGTGCACGGAATTAGGATAGGAATCGTAATTGGACCTCCTAATTCCAATTGAGTCCATTTCCATGGAATTGAAAAATAACCATTTCATGCTATTTTCAATTCTCAATGCCTACATCCTCCAACCACCACTGTTACCAGCATTCTTCAATCACTGCCATCATCAGCATCCTCTGGTCATAGCTGTCACTGGCATCCTTCAATCATTGTTGTTGCCAGTATCCTTCAACTGTCTATCCTTCATCAGTCATCGTCAATTTCCTCCAATCACTGTAGTCACCACTCACCAGTGCCAAAGATCACCAATGTTGCCAATGTACTCTGATCAACATTTTGACCGATGTTCTCCAATAACTGTCATATCTGAACACTGTTTTTGCCAACATGCTTTGGCCATGTTGCAGCCAATGTGTGTTTTTTTTTTTTTTTTTTCTTGGTACATAAGAAAGTTTAAGTGGGATTAGCCACCGGTATCCCACTATGGTCAGGGAAGACCCCCAACATGTTTTTGGCATCCATGCCACCGAAGATGTAATTAGACAACACAAGGTCTGTTTGACAATTATATTTATAATAATTTAAACTTGTATTATTTATTATTAAGGGGGAAGTTATACTTACTATCTTTTTTTCTTATTACCTTTTACTACCAAATCTTAATCGTTGATTTCCGTCAATCTAATAGTTATAATTTATCGAGTCACACTTATTAATTAATTATTAATTTTTAATAAATTATAAATGTTAGATTTGCGGAAATCAACGGTTAAGATTTGGTAATAAGAGATAGTAAAAAAAAAGTAGTAAGTATAACATTTCCTATTAATGAAAATTTAATTATGTTTAGATATTCTTGACAAGTTATTCAAACAATAGAATTCCAATCCAATTTAGAATTGAAAGTCTATACCATAATCCTTTTTTTTTATTTGTTTCAAACACTAAGATTAAGATTCATTGTCAATTCCATTTATGATAGAATTGGACTTGAAATTAGAATTCTAAATTGTAATTCCAATCCTGTCATCCAGACAAATCCTTACGGAAAAAGTCTTGTGAATTAAGTGAGGACGTTTCCACCCTAAAATTAAGGTTGATTATGTGGGGGATTGATTCAAGGTAACTGAAGCTTGATAGAGGACCGATTAACTGACAGAATATGCTTATAACATCCTTCAGCATTTAGTATATGTAATAGTTCACACATTATGCTTCATCCTACAATCTTTTAAATTCTCTCTCTCTCTCTAACTCTTCCTAACCATTATTTTCTCTAATATTTTTCAATATATTGTGCAATTATATTTCTTAAATATGGTTAATATATAAAAAATAAATCTGTTTACAGTACAGGTGCTTATAAATAAAATGTAATGTGTTACTTCTAGCAGCGAGTAAGTCTGCCACATTTGGAGGCACTTTCCATGCAAACTGATGGTCAAGGGTTCAAATCCTCCGACATTTAACATTTCTTTTGGTGAAACATGCTGTGCATTTGCATGGGGCCAAATTATCAATCGCTGAACCAGGTCATGAAAGTCACGCTAGATTATCAGTTTCTAATTAAACGGGCATTTTCTATTGACTAGACTGGTCCTAATAACTTAACCTGCAGCTGGTTTGATGGATTACTGGTCTAGCTGGTCAGTCCAGTCTTGTTTTCAGAACCTTTAAATTGAATAAACATGGCCTTTACCCTAGTAAAGATATGGCTACTCTTTTCACGACTAGAATTCCCAACTTGAAGAATGTCACATGAATAAGACAACATACTCAACCGTAATTAGATAGAGAGAGATAGTTACCTCAATTGTTAGAAGCTGGCACCATGATAAAGCAGACATGTCAGTGTCAATAATACTAGATGGTAAACAAGAACAGAGAAGCAAGCTTGTGAAAGGATTTTCTGCAATCGGATTCCTTGGAACTGAGAATACCGGAACCATCCCATTATCACTCTGATAAAATTTTCCACTGGTAAGACTTCTGTGCATTCACATGCATGCATAGGTGTACTAATACTTAACAAATAACAAATAATACGGAAACTCCATTGTTTAATAAAACCAATGGTAGAACATTTATCCATGTAATACAGAGTTAAAACATGTCTGAACTGAGATTTATAGATTATTTATTATTTCTTAAGTACTACCAAATCCACAGTGAAGAGAAAGGGGGAAGGAGAGAGGGAGAGGTAAGGCTGTTACTATATATAACTCAAATTGTTCACATTTTTGTGCAGACTATCTCATTTAATTTGTATAGCTGTAAATCTCTGTATGCTAATTAGCCAAGAAATCAATCTAAGATCTCCGAAAATTAGCCTAGAAATAAGTCTAAATTTTCCATATTGATCTATATGTTGAATGGAAAATGCAACCAGAGGCAATAGAGCCATTCAGTCAAAATTGTATCTTATCAAGAGCCTAATTTTTTCTGTTGCATGAAGGCTCGACTCTGAAACGTTAGTGGAATTGTTCGTGTTCTGTCTCTGTTCATGTTCTCTCTTTTCTGGGTTCTGCCTTGGCTCTATCTCTGATCTTGGGTGTTCTCCAGTTTGAGCAATTTTCCAGATTTTGGTGGATACAAAACACACAAATCTCATAAAACTTCTCCAGTTCTATACTTCTTGTGATTGGAAAATTTCACTCAGCTGTAAAATAGCATTCATTACTTTGAAATGATTGGTAATAACCCAGAATTTTGTGTTAATTTATTAGAAAGTATTGTATAACTAGGGAATATCAGTTTCAATTGCTTGTCACTGGAAAAGGAGTTATGGGGACATTAGATGGTATTGTTCCAGCTACCATAGATACACAATTGGCCCAATGGAAAGTCAAAGATGCTAGGATTTGGGTCATGTGATCCTCAACCAGTTCCTAATTTACGCCCATATAAAACTGCTAAATTTTTTTTTGGAATATAAATAAATCTGAATGCTTGTCGTCACTCAGCTGAAAGATTTCAATTGGATTGTGAAATAGCAAATTACACTCAGGGAATCCTATCCATTCAGGGATATTTTTCTGGTTTTCCAAATTTATGGGCTGAATTTTTCTAAGTTGTTCACGGTCTCCAAAGATTCTCTTTTCAATGTTTAGGCTGTTCTTGGGGTTAGCAAATGTGATAAGCTTTTAATGAAGCTGCGACCAGATTTTGAGAATATTTATCATCCTCCTCTGCCTTGCTTCGAGATGAACATTATCTTCTTATCCAAGTCACTCTTGAACAGGAAAAGTTGATTATAGCACCTGCGATTTTTTTGGCTCAAGGCAAAGGCAAAAGTAGGGATATGAGAAGGTTCAGTGTATCATTTACAAGAATTATGGTCACATTGCTACGAATTGTGCCAAGAAATTCTGCAATTACAGCAAAAAGCCAGGACACATCATCAAAAAGTATTCAATTCGCCCCTAAAATCATCAGACTATTGCTTTCAAAGCCACTATGGGCAATTATTCTACTGGTCACATAATAGCTAGGATCTCAACGACTTCTGCAGTCAATAACAATGCTGAAACAAAAGATCTTACAGCTGAAATGGTGCAACAAATGATCATTTCATCCTTCTCAGCTTTGGGGATTCAGGTTCAAGGTAATAATTACTCCTCTAAGTCTTGGCTTTTTTGATTCATCAGTTATATGAATAGTTCAGCAGATTTACTGAAAAGCTTACCTCCATACAATGATTCAGCGCATATCCAGGTTGCTAACGGAAACACTATACCAATTATATTTAGAAAACCAAAGTGCACACCCTAAGGGATATCATCAATGAAATTCGACGAGAAGGTAACACGAAGGCATAGACCAAATCTGAATGCACGTATCGTTAAAATAGACACCACCATCTACATTTTATAGAGAATTACAATTTATTTCTCTTTAATTAAGAAAAGATAACGAGGCAAAGAAAATGAACAAACCATGATGGGAGTGGAACCCAAAAGTAAATATTGTGAAACCAAATTAAATAATGAGGGTACTAATGCATGATAGAGATGTGTGAAATTTGGCCTTACAAATATGTACAGTCATAGGAACTATGGAACAATTTGAATTAAAAATTGAATAACAAGAAAGATGCAGAATATGAAATGACTCATAAAAAGAGGGACAAAGATTGCAAGAGCTGGTGGTGCAAAGCAAAATAAAGTTATATTCCTCCGCTCCGTGAATCCTAAATGCTTAAGGCAAATGGAACTTACAAGTAAAAAAGTGATAACAAGAATACAGAGTGAATGCAGTATTTTATTATTGTATTGCAGAGAAATTAAGAGCAAAACCAGAAATGAAAAAATAAATAAATAATAATAATAAAAAAACAATTTTCAGCTTATACACTCCGGTGCGATTTATTCGGTATCCACTTTTAATTTTTATTATATCAATTTGGTCAAATGTGGATCAATTTTTTTATGATATGTAATGAAATTTCAAATATTATAGATGTTGAAGCGTGTCAGAGTGTTGGACACAACACTTCAGGTTTTTTGAAGTGTCAGTGCTACATAGCTTTACATAGTATCAGAGCATCTGTGACTAAATGTCACAAGTTCGATCCTTACTGCCTCCATTCTATAAATAAATAATTAAAATGTTGCGGAGTTTCTTAACATAGATAAGAGGGGCCTGAGCATTATCCACCCTTCAAGCCTAACGAGCTATTCTATGAAGGGGCGCGTAAGAAAAATATAATATAAAAACTATTATTGTAGTCTCACCTAACAGCTTAAACTTTTGGTTTGAAATGTTTTTAAATTTTTGGGTTGAAATGTTTTTTTGCCATCCTGATCCCCTCTCTCACACACACACTTTTTTTTGTACAGATACAGGAACGTTGTAATTGTTCCACTATCTTAGCGGTCACGAAGCATTGAAATACAATTACAGTCTGTTGAGGAGAATCAGGAGTATACTACTTTGTCTCAAAACAATAGAGCTCTTAATAAATTAATATTTAGCAAAATGCACAGGATGCAATTAATCAAGTGGGAATTTAAGAAGCAATGCATGCTTACCTGTATAAAGAGAAGAGGAATTTTAATATCTCTAATCACATTTCTTGTGCTGGATTTTGAATAAAAATCTTCTATAGCCCCAAAGCCATAAGATACCATAGATATTGCTTCTTCAAAATCACGTACAGATTTTGCCAGCAAAGCCTTTTCCACATCAAAACCTTTTGTTTTGCCTTGGAATAGTGCCTACAGAATTAGTGAGTTTTCAGCCAAGGTTTCACGGGACATCCTAATGAAGGTCAGTTAAAAAAGGGGAAAAGGTGGGTGAAAGTTGAAAGCAATTAATTTACTTTATTGGTGCGTAGAATATCTATCAATCCACCAGTGAGCTTTTGATCAGTAACAATGTGATAAGGAGAGGACCTCGTAGCCTCATCTAAATCAAAAGGATTGTCTATACATGTGGCAGCCGTCAGTGGAGTTTTTTCCCCAACCTCTGCCAGGTATTTTGTCAGCATGTTTGCACCGTATCCCCAGCCGACACCCATCAAGGTTGTCCACGGCCTTGCCTTGTTGATATATGTTATAGCTGTGCAGATATCATCGCTATCAGCAGCTGTAAATAACCTACAGAAAATAAAGTACTTAAGAAGTCCTTACCAATGTCTTATCTTTCCCACAAGTCTCCAAAGAATATAAAAAGTACTCCCAGTCCATTATATAGAAATGACCAAATTCCCAGTCCCTAAGAACCTAACCCACCATCATCTTCACTCCAAGAGGCAACATCCTCCTACCATTCACTGGAGAACCACAATACTATAACTATGAACTAAGAAGCATCCAATGTCACAAATAAGCTACTACTCCACATTATTTTTTCACTACACAGATTCTCGAAAGAACTAGTATTTAAAATGAACATATGACAAAGTCGATGCAATATATCATACCATTTAAGCACGAAAATTGAATACGGTGTGAATAGTTTATTCTGAATTACTTGCAGCCTAGGCTTTTTTGTCCTTGGCCCTTATTTACAAAAAATAATTACTGATTTAGACTATTAGTCTGTTAAATTTTTTTTATCCAAACAGCATAATATAGAACAAAATCATCCAAAAAGTCCGTTTAACCAATATAATTGGGTGAAATGGATTGAGGAGAGAGAAAGGGATATTATAAATAGTATAAAAAATATAAAATAAAAATAAAAATTAATATACTAGTAACGAGCTTTTATATTGTTTATTGGTCTAACTTGTTCCACACACATATAAGCTCAGGTCAAAGTTTGCCCAGTTTAACACCCCTAACTACACAAATTTCGAAAGAAAGTATTTAAAATGAATATATGACAAAGTCGATGCAATATATCATACCATTTAAGCACGAAAATTGAATACGGTGTGAATCAAGTTAATAATTCTGAAAAACTTGCAGCCTAATAAAGAAAAAGAGAAAAAGCAAGAGGAGTGTTACCGGGGAGTGGTGAGAGGTGAAGAAGCGCATCCTCTGGGATTCATGACAACAGGGAAAAAACCTCTCTTGAGAGCTTCAATGACAAAAAGCCTTATATTGTAATCCATGCTCCCTTGGGGAGTACCAGGAACAAGCAAGAGAGTAGAATCCAAGCCACGCTCTTGTTCCAAATCCAAGTTTTCAGGCCAATCCAATGAAACCGCACCTCCATCGGGTGCACTCACGCACACTCTCTGATAACTCAAATTCACCTCTTCCAAACCCCTCTCTCTCTTCTTATCAACCTGAATCCTCCCACGGTCAATGATGACGTAATGCGTCTCCTCCTTCACCAGCCTCTCGTTCCCATCCTGAAACGATATGGAAGGGCAACGCAGCAGCACGAAACGGTTAAACGGCGTCGGACTCGCGAACAGGATCCACTCACCGATATCCAAATCCGAATCCGAACCCGAATTATTGAGGGATTTGAAGCGTGACAGGTAAAGGGCGACACCGGAAGCGAAGCCGAGAGCGGGAGTGATGAAATCAAGGGAATTAACGGAAGGGTATTGGGTGATTAAGCTCTGGAAGAGATTCTCGAAGGGAGTGGATGAAGGTGGCACTGGCAACGAGGCTTTGATTTTCAGCCTTCGGCGTTTGTACACGCGAAACTCACGCGCTCGAAAGGGTTTGCAGGGTAGAAAGGAAGAAGTGAGGGTCATCTGCAACATGATTGATGATGATGATGATTCGATTGTTCATCAACAATTGCAGAAAGTGCATGAATCATGAGAGAGTGCACATGTCATCATATCATATGCACCGCGGGAACGCCTCAACGGACCAAATTCGATTGTCTGTTACTTAAAGGTTAACGTCATCAACCGTCTCACCTCCACCGTCTGTTACGATCACCTAGATTGCTCTTCTTCAGAATACTTTGATTTCTTTTTTTATTTTTAACTTATATTATGTGTAATAAGTATAAGCCTTTAATATTTATACAAATGAATTTAAATAAGTTATTTATATTTATATTAACATGATATTATTTTGAAATAAAAAATTTAAAAAATATAATAAAAAAATTATTATAATTTTAAACTAAATTATAAATATAAAAATATCTTAATATTCAGAGATATATTTCAGGAAATTAAAACTTAAAAAAAAAATTCATTAGTGTCGAATACATTTATTTGTTTATTGACTTTTATAATGATGTGCTTTCATTCATCGTGGAAGAATTACTACATTCTAGAACGTAAGAGAAAGGCCCAATTTCATATCTCATATTGGACCCATTGCTGTCCATGGTGTTCAAAAAATGTGAGATATTAATCTTCGTAATCCTGTTTTGAGACTATTTATAAATGAGGCCTTGCGAAGTTGTACTAGCCCATTTACCAATAACACGCACATGCTCTGCTTCACTTTGAATTGGCCAATTAGGTATATATATATAAAAACAAAAAAAAAAACATATTTTAATATCCATTGTTTGTCTTGTTTTTTGGTTATTCTAATAGGCATTCCTTGTCTTTCTGTAAATGCAAAGTTTTTTACTCAAAAATATGATTCCAGGCTGAAACTACTTTTCCTTGAAAACAAGAATATGGTAGAAGTAGAAGCTCTTCACCCATGGGTAAGAACCTAGAAGGAGCTCAAAACCAGTAGCGTAGAATATAGATAGCTAGATTGCTATGTTGATATGATATTCGCACATGATGAGATACTGTGCGCCTCCAACTGGAGAATCAAATTGCACCAAAACCGAAATTAAAATGATAATCATCTTGGTTTTGACCAAAGCCAATATTGCTTTCGATTTTCATCCAGTGTATTATTATTCTTTTATGTAGGTAACTAACATTAAGAACTCATGTGTGAGAAAAGTCAACGAAGAACACTCGATGTATATTTCTCAAGCGGAGTCCAATTCACGAATTCATAGATATCCATATTTTTCAGTGAACATTGTATATATGCCTAGTTGGTTGTACTAGAAATTTCAATGAGTTAATGCTATTAAGATTATATGACGAGGCATAAAATATGATTGGGATTTGCACATGCAACATGACACAAAAAAGTTTCCTATATACAATATTTGTGGGGCCCACACTTTTTGAAGCAAAAAAAATAAAAATTAAGGCACGCAAAACGAATCTTTATAACATTACATAAACATTTTTCCAATAATATAACTCTTATAAAATCCAATATCATTTATAATAATGTTCTACTTTATGGTGTCCTGATCTCGTCAAACCCATGCTACGCTTGCATGGTAACGTGCAGTAGCTATTGGCCCATTTACAAACAAATTAATCATGCTGCCTTATTTCTATCTTGTTCTTTATTTTTTCTCCTTAAAAAATAGTGATACCGAATGAAAACATAAAAGATTTTCTTTCTCGCCGTAAAGACGCAGAAGAGAAGATTGGGTAAACCCTCCTCCCAAAATAAATAAATAAACTCCAACCATATTATCTGAGTATCTTAATGTTCTCATGGTATGTATGCAATAACAACCTTCCCTTTTTGCAGTCTTGCGTAATATAAACTAAGGGTTTTATTAATGTTATGTTACATGATTTAAATGACACACACAACTTCCCTTTAATGTGTGTGTTTGTTATATCAGTATATGTAAAAATAAAATATAAACTAATGGGTAGTCTACTAGCTAGTCTTAATAATCGAAGTCCAAAAGCATTTAAGCATTTATATATGTTTATCTTGGCATGGGGAACTTAATCTTGGAGTATAGAGATTTTATGAATAAACTAATTTAATAAGTTAAATCTATGTTTGATTATTGAAATGATAATGACACAAGGAATCCAAAGAAAAGATTGTCTCAACACAGTGTATGAAACCATAAAAAATTATCAGCAGATTATCGGGTTTTTAATAATGCTAAATATATGTGCAATCAGTCAGCACTTTGTAGCGACTAATTAATCACGAGCAACATTGAAGCACATGGAGGGACTGCTAATCCAACAATGATCCCCATACCGATAATATATGATTCATCATTTGGTTCCCATATATGAAACCATACAAAATTATCAGCATATATATCGCCCCTAAAGCTCAGATTTTTGGGTTTTTAATAAAGCTAAATATATGCAATCAGTCAGCATGTTGTAGCGATGAAGATTAATCACCAGTAACATCAAGCACATGGGAAAGAGAATGCCAATTCAACAATGATCTCCATACCGATTCAGATTTTAGTTTAAAACATGCACATGCATGCTTCCCTCACTAAGAATGAGAAACCATACTTGATATTCTTGCCGTGTCTAGCTTCTATTTTCTTCAATCAAGTTTGCTTGTCTCTTTATACAAATACAATGTTATACCAAATTCCTTTGGCACAGGTGGTAAAGAGTCTGAACCCTTTAATCAGAGGTCTCGAGTTCGAGCCTGGAAAAAATGGATTTGGGAGAGCCCTCCGAAAGGGTCCGCCAATGCTTGATGCGAATTAGTATTCAGTTACGGCGGAAGAATACTTTTGAATTTATTCAAAAAAAGAAATACAATGTTATTTTATGTTAGCGGCATTTTTTCTTTTCTTTTCTTTTTAATAAAAATGAGAGATCATGTATGATACAAAATTAGAAGTGGCTTAAAGTAATTAGTTGATAATATCTTCAAAATGATAAGGTATTGCATCTCCAATTGGAGAATCAAGTTGCATTACGGTAAAAAATGAGGTTAGCTTCTGTTCACTGATTCTGACCAAAACCAAATTGTCCCTAGCCTCATGGGGTTAAATTTTCAAATTTCATGTCAAATAAACTATCTCTATTTAATTTTATTTAGATAATACTTACGTGTAGTTTATCTAATTCATGACATGGAAAATCTTTTATACAACATTCAGAAACCTTTATAGAACGTGCGCATGATTGTCTCTTCTTTGAGATGCCTAGCTACTTATTTAAGACTTTGACCTTTGTGCCATGCTCAGTTTTTCTTTTTTCATTTGTAAAACTATAAAGTGCCGACATAACTCGAAAAAATGCTGTAAGTTATTTGTAATTACCTTATGTATATTAATTAATCATTATTTGGAACTTAGTCATTTACAAGACGACAAAATTCTGTTCGGCGATTGATAAGATGGGTTTTCTTATTAGTATTCTCATGATTAAAGAAAAAAAGAAAAAAGCTTGCATTGTTTCATATTGTATATAAAATCATATAAATTTTTTTTGGTGTATATATGATCAATGCATGACATAATATGTATGTTATGAATCATGCCATTACGTTGAGATCAATTTCTCAAATTGAAAGGCGATATCATTTTTTTTGCTTCCTAAACTATGAAGGTATTTGCAAAGATTGAAATTATAGTTAGTAAATGTTGAAAATATTATTTTTTGATGAAATGCATTTTTCATTTTATTTATATACATTAGAAGTAGCTTATTTTTCTTCTATTGTTTTTTAAAGTGGGGATCCGTATAATTTGGTTCTACATATTTTTAATGACAGAGCCAACAAATTTTTTCGAGGGAGGACAGAATTATAATATAATTTTTTATTTAGTTATAACTATTTATATAAAAAAATATAAATAATACTTACAACTAGATATTTATGTAAGTTTTGAATGGAATGGGTATTAAATATATGACAGAAAATTAGAAATAATATTTATTTCTGGAGGGAGAAAGTATTGCACATATGAAATGTAGAAGAGTAACGCAGCCGTTTGACACTTGCAAAAACATATATACTATATTCAAGAAAAGTATGGTCACAGTTTATGTTTGAGGTTCATAGAACACCGATTGCAATGTGCGAAATTCACATGGCAGCGCATTAACCATGAATATGAGTGTCATAATTTCATTAAACATATATATACCTACGACGGTTCAACCATCTGTGATACGCTGAGTCCATGTGTTGCTCACATGGCTCTGCCCCCAGAATGCCGCGTGTCTCTATCAAGTATTGCACATTGTTTTGAGCATCTGAACCCTTGTTTTAATTGTAAAAAGGAAATGGAAATAAAAAATTAAAAAGTAGAGCTTCCATTTTATTTTAGAGATAGAGATGTCTACTACAATAAACTATTATGTTGTTATTAGATCTAAGAGCTCTTTCCAAGGTATCTATATAGATGAGATATCATTAAGTCAAGCAGATCATTGTACACAGAAGAACTATAAATAGTTTTGCCAGAGGGGTGTGTGTGCCCACAATGACAGCATAATAGTAGGAGAGAAAGCCTAACTTATCTGTATGTTTTATCTCTTATTTATAGAGTTTACATGTGGGTAGTGAATTCTGTACCTTTAGTGCCTTTGATGATGACCGAAGCCCATATGTTATGTTGTCATATTAGGATTGATATTTTTGATGGATATCTTTACATAGTAAAATATAAATCATATATACATATAGGGTTTGTTTTTTCTAAAATTACTTTAAATAACTTTATCTAATGTTCATCAAAATGATGTCGTTTTGGGATGGAAATCATGGTATTTTTGTAATTTTAATTTATTCCAGGGTTATAATAGTCTTTATCATTCTAATTTTTTAATTTTTCAACCCTAAAACGATGTCGTTTCGATGAACGTTAGACAAAATTATCTAAAGTAACATTAGATATTTTTTTCCATACATATATATATGGCAAAATGATTTGTAATGTGACTGTATATAAGCATTAGTGCAGTCACCTAAAAACTATGTCGTTTTGGGTGGGATAAAGGAAGTTCGCATTTAAAATTAATTGTAGAAAATAAAAATATTATATTTATTTCCAACTTTGTATGGTTATGATTCTCCATATTTAATGTTTTATATTTATTTCCATCTTTTATGGTTATTATTTTCCATATTTAATACTTTTACATTATAAAACGACATAGTTTTATATGACTGCATCAATCCTCAGGTACATTAACTTTACATCCGCTAAACCATATATATATATATATATATATATATATATATATATATATATATGAGATTTATATTTTGAATTACAACATAATCAAGGGCTCTTATAAGTTGGGCTTGTCATATATATATATATATATATCTGATTTATATTTTGAATTATCCCTCGTTAGACTTGTTAATTAACATGTTTCTCTAAGAAATACATTCGCAATATAAGAATGTATATATATACAGGGAGAGAAAGAGAGAAAAGAAACCCAACCCAACCCAAGGTAAGGTTTCTAAAATCAGAAAAAGTGAAGCAGCAATAGGGAGAGAGAATAAGCTAGTTCATCTCCATCAAGAATCCTTCAAGCATGTAATAATTGACATTGTTAATTAGCTTAGTATATTAATTGATAATCCATATGTGTTGGTTGAGCAACATATTTTTAAAATTTTAAATACCTTACCAATATAATAATTTGAATATAAATGCTTCCTTTTTTTCAACAGCAAAAAAAAGTGCTTCCTTTGGTATTCTTGCTATATTTAAAACGAGAGGGTTGTTAGCATAGGTTGGCTGGTGGCAATTCTAAAGAGAGTAAGGTATTGTCTTTGTCTTTGTAACCCCAAATTTAAAATTAAAAGAAGAAAACAAACAATGTGGACTCGTGCTTGGAAATATTCCAGAGCGAAATCCAATTAATTTGCAGTGCGAATTGTTGATTAGAAAAGATAATATAGGCTAATAGGTTGGAGACCTTAGCAACATACTTGCACATGTCTGTCGCTTTCGGTGCCAAATCAGAAACAATAAAAAGGATAGTAGACTACTTCTAGCTGGAAGTTCAGTGTGACTGATAATTAATAAAAGACAACAACAAGTTAAGCAATGAACTTGAACACCATGGGTAAACAACACATCACCCCAAAATTTTACGGCATTGAATGAAATCATTTTTAATCGTTTATATTATTCTCTAACACATCCCCTCATCCAAGAGCTCTTTGGGTTTGAAGTGTTGATATTGTATAGGTCCAAATTTTGTTGTTGTTTTAACTTATGCTTATTTTTTTTGGAAATACTCCAATCGGTTAATTGCTTTACAGCTAATTCGATTCGGGGCGAGTCCATGACTAAGGCTTTAAACCCCTTCCAAAGGTGGTAATGGGGAGATTCGAATACATGCTCTCATCCCCACCTGCTTAGCTCCCATGCACCAACTGAGCTACAACCATTTGGTTAAACTTATGCTTATTTAATTCCACACGTGGACGGCTGTGATAGGATCGAACTTGTGACTTTGTGGTCGCTGAAACTTTAATAATATGTAAAGAACCAATTCAACCCAAAATCTTAAGGTGCTGAGTGACAGCCTTATTATTAATGATTTATATTATTCTATTCTGACAGAGACAAAGAGAAAATTGTATCAAATGGTTTATAAATATTACATTTATCCAATTAATCGTAAAAAACAAAGTTTTTAATTAAAATTTAGAATGACTCAAATATGTTTTTATATCTTTCATATTTCATAATATAACATGATGTGGCTAACATGTTAAACTTATGGAAATCCAAATTGAAAATTTTATGAGTTGTCTTTGATGACTAGTTTTAATCGGCACTTCGGTTATGCTTCAATTTTTGGACTCTTCTTTAAACTATATGTTTCACGTTGCACGTGTGTGGGCCTAGCTGGTAAAGGCACTAATAAAACAACATATTCACGTAACAATAATTTTTGTACGTTATACATTGTGTGCAAAGCCGAAGTTTTAAAATGTACACTTATTCATCCAAAAAAAAAAATGTACACTTAGGCCATCGAGTGCAGCATGAATATGATTAAATCCAAGAATTTGTATGTATATAAGTGAACAAATAAATTAAGAACGAAACATGGTTACATGGAGAATAATTTAGAGAATATATATATATATATATATATATATATATATACATTGTTTTCACAATTCAACCCGAGGTGTGGTAAAAGCCGAACGTATTTCCAAGAGTATTTTTTCAATAATCAAACTTTTAATATTGATGAGATTCAGACAATTACTTTTAAACATTAACCAACACCCATTAGATTGAGAATACGGCTTTTCAGATCGCATTTACAAAATTAACTTATAACTTTTACAAATTATTTAAAGTCTCACTTTTTTTTTGGTTTTTACGACTTTATATATATACACTCATTAATTACACTTTGCGTTACGGGGATATGGTTTTATGCAAACAAAAGATGTAATTAAGTAAAAAATAAAATAGATAGCTAAAATATATATTTCAATTTCTTTTATTTAATTATGTTATAGTATGATTACTGAAGAGTTTTAACTAAAGTGGCATGAATTCTTTTAAAATCTTATTAATCTTGGGATTAAATACATTAAGATTCTTTTGCTTTTAATTTATCTTGCTTTCCTTTTCCCATAATATGGTTTATAACAAAAACAATAAACGGGACTTTAGAAATTATTTTTTTAAGAAAACTAAAAAAGAGCTCCTTAAAACCAAGGAACTTAGTAACCTCCAAAAAAAAAAACCAAGGAACTTAATGGGGCCTTACGTTATGTTAAGATGATGGCTTTTCATTTTTGGTTATAAAGGGAATGTTTTTTTCATGTTACATTATATAGTATTGTCTTAATTATGTAGAGACATAATTAGATGGGTTCCATAATTAAAAAAAAATATTGACTCGGATTTCGATGTATGTATAATATGAGATAAGATTTTTTCATTGTTCATGTAACATGAAAAAAACATTTCTCTATAAAACGATTTAAAGTTTAGAAGAGCAAAAAAAGTCAGACGCTAAATGGGGAAAAAATACATCTCCAAAAAAGATTTAACTCCGTGAAAAGTTCAGCCGGTTAAGTTCTGAATTATCGAGACTTAAAAAAAGATGTCTGAATACAAAAGATTAAAAAATAGGGAAAACTTACAAAAAAATCTTTATAAGTTTCGTTAAAATCACTTAACCCCTCCCAAAAAATTTTAATCATTTATCCCCTTACTTAATTTTTTTTATCACTTATCCCCCTAATTTGATTTTCCATCCAAAATTTTGTTAATAAAGTTAATTTTTTTAAAAGGTACCAAAATTATCCTTAATAGAAAAAAGAAAAACATGATTTCCTCACCAACGCAGTTTTAGACAAACTCTCATAAGCCAGACATAAATGTAAATCAATGATCGAATTCTCCCTCTACTCTCAACGACACAGAAAACAACGAAATAACACATTCTGCATGTTTGTTTGGTAATATCATATGATTAAGAAAAAACAAGGCATACATGAAGTACAGAACATAAAGTTTTTCAGTTGCTGTGCGAGTAAAATAAAGTGAGGCTCTAAATAAATTTATAAAGTCAGATTTGTTCGTCGTATAATAGCAGAAAAGCTTATAACAGAAAAGGAAAGATCTAAACATGCTATGATGATGCCTCTTTAATCATTTTATTCAAACAACTGCACCAACAATTGTAAATGCGGTATTTAATAGCAACGGGATTTGCAGAAAATTTGTAAGTGCGGTATTTAATAGCAACGGGATTTGCAGAAAATAATTTTAATAATTACTAATTCTAACAAGGCTATCTTAAAGAAAACATTTCACGAGTTCGTCTAAGACTGCATTTGTGAAGAAATTATGTTTTTTTTTATTAAGGATAATTTTGGTATTTTTTAAAAAAAAATTAATTCTGTAAACAAAATTTTGGATGAAAAATCAAATTATGGGATAAGTGATAAAAAAAATTTAAGTATGGGGTAAATGATTACAAATTTCAGGGAGGGGATAAGTGATTTTGAGAAAACTTGTGAGGGAATTTTGGAAGTTTTCCATAAAAAAAAATAGGGAGAGTTAAAAAAAAAATAGGGAGAGTGAATCATGTATCAACTAACGTAAAATCTTAATCACATAATGAAGGAGAAGAGAGATAAAAAAAATAAGAATAAAAAATTATAAAATTATCACCATTATTAATAATTAAAATTCTATTATATGACATGATCTTAACAGAGGATACATTTCAAAAAAAAAATTATAGGAGAATAATATATCAGTTAATAAAATAACTCAATGATGATTAGATAGGTAGTAAGTTAGTAGTATAAAATTTTGATAGTTAGAATAACTCATTTATAAGGTGTTGTTTATAAAAAAAAATAAAATACTTTTCCGTAACGTATTGAATATTCGGGAAGACACAAACGGAGCACAAAAATACAGAGAGAGCAAGGTAAACCAAAATGAAAGAACTTTAGCAAATGGAGGTTCACAGAATCACAGTTGGTCTTGTGAAACACAATTCACGCCAAAGCCAAAATTCTTAACCGTTTGACCCTTATCTCATATTCTTATATAGAACTTCCACCGGGCCCCTCTATTGCAACCCTTTTTCCATCTCTCTGACCATTTTACCCCTCTCTCTCACCCCCTTTATATACGAGCCTTCCCCGCAACTTCCCTTCCCACATGCAACCTCTCTCTCTCTCTCTCTCAGACTTCATATTTCAATTTTCATTCAAGTTATCTGACATGGCAAAAGGTGGGAAGCTAACAAAGCTGAAGTCAGTGCTCAAAAAATGGAACTCATTCGGAAACGGCAGCAGCAACGGCAACAGCAAGCACAGCCGCCACAGCATCAACGCCGTCGCCGACGACGAGTCCTCCTCCGGGTCTGACCTCCGCCCCGTCTACGTTGGAAAGTCACGCCGCCTCTACCGCGTCCCCTCCGACGTGGTGGACCACCCCGCCTTCCGCGAACTCGTAGAGAGGTCCCGCGAATCCGAAGACCAACACAAACACGACACCATCAATGTCGCATGCGAGGTTGTCCTTTTCGAACACTTGCTCTGGATGCTCGAAAATGCTGATCCACAACCCGAGTCACTCGACGAACTCGTCGACTTCTACGCTTGTTAGCTCACAACTCACACCACCACCACTACTACGCATTCAAAAAAAAAAAAATATATATATATTATTTCTATTTATACCTAATACTTTCCTATTAGTGACTGTATTTTATTTAGTAGTAATAAATTAATAATAACTAACATTAATAAGGGAAGACAGAGAGAGAGAAAGTGATTCACATCAATTGATTTGTATTGTACGTATATGGCACGGTTCTTCTTCCCATAAGTTAAATTTCCTCGTTGTACATTTTTTATTTTATTTAAATGTTATCAATAATTTTGATTAGTTTAGATATTTGAATGGTTGAGTTGTCGAGTTGAGCGTTGGATACTCCAATGTAATGAATGGGAAATTGTACGCAATGTAAGAGGTTGTTCATTTCTTCTATACAGGGACAATTAATGTCTTGTTTAACCTCTGAAACAAAAGTGTTTGACAATAAGCTTGCCTTTAAATAAATGCTAGAATAATAATGTGAAATGGGATATATCATCAAACATTTTCGTCCATGAAGCATATCTTTAATTTGGGAACTTATTTATGAGATACCCAATGTGTGGATGTTTGGTTATAACAAAAGAGCATTATTGGAATTACCAACAAATTTGGTCCTGGGAGGACCATTACTAGTTGTAGAAAATGGAAGTTGAAATGGTGGCTACTTTCCCACTTGCTACAACCCTTCCCTGGATTAACCAAGAAGATTCCACGAGGCTTTAGAAAATTGATTGATTGGCCCCTGGTGGGGTTCCATTACATGATGCCTCACTACATTCACTAGTTACATCACCTACAGTTATTTTTATTTTTCCTTGGAGAAACATCACCTACAGTTATTAGAGACAATGTAACATGCCTCGTGTGCTAAATACAAACACGGCCTATTATCCAAGGATTCTGTATGCTGGTCTAATATTGCAATTGATCGATTATTCTGCTTTCTCTTTCACTGTCTGTGAATTTCCCACTGTTAAAAATAATATATCACTAATATTCCCCAGTTTATTAATCAACCAAGATAGTCAATTTGTATAGTTGTGAAATAAACCGGCGTCATCATTTCTATTTGACATTGATGATGTACGTTTCTTTGTTGGCCAAAACTCTGAAAATAGCATTAATTAACTAGCTACTACACTAAAACATTCATGGATTGGACAAGTAAATCAAATTATTAATCTTGGTTGTTGGCTGGGGTAGAGAACATAGAGATGCATCTGAGCCACATACAATACGGAAAAATATACGGAACATAGGGTGGTTCTCTCATGTTGCATGAGAGTAGTTCTCTCATGCTACAGAGAGAATTTAAGTGGGGTCCACCATTAAAAAATAATAAAGAAAAAGAATAAAGAAGGGGTGTGATTTTTGAAGTGAGAAAAAAATGAGATATCTCATGTAAAATGAGAGTATTATTTCCCAACCCTGCAGCCAGTAGTAGCTACAGAAAAAGTTCATATTCTGAGACAGCAATGAAGTCAACCGCTTTTAAGGACGCAGGCACCATAAAGGAAAGCAAAGCTTGTGCATTCAAAAAGTTGATGAGATTATTATAATACAGGGGGTTTTAAATATTTTTAAAAATACTTATGAGGAAGATATATATAGTTATATATATACTATCTGCAAGAGATACGAATATTTTTTTTTGAATACTAATGATTAGGTAGTTAGAGATGCCTTTGATTTGCCAAATACAATTAACGCTCCCTGTAGGAATTTGTTGGTTAGTGAATGAAATAAAATAAATAAAAAAATAGAGCTTTTCGTTAACTTGATTGAGGACTTTAGATTGGGGATTAATTAAGTGGATGACACGAAAGTCGTTTACTACACGCATGAGAATGAAACGCGTTGCCTAGCTGCCATTGCCACCCACATAAAGGCGTTGTTGAATTAGTTCCCCACGACAAACAATATTGGTAAGGTATGAAAAGCGAGTTTGTATTTAAAATCAATAAGTAATGGGGTGTTTAATTTTTAAAGTTTAGTGAATTAAAATAATATTGTTCTTCAAATAAAATCAAGGTTAAATACACTATTATTTGCTCATTTTAAACAAAACAAAAAAAAGATGGCAATTTTTATGGTGGCGCACATTGCAATACAACAATAGTTGGCACGGTACGTCTTTGTTTCTCTGGAAAAGGTTTAGACTTTTGAACTTTTAAAGAACACAAGGAGGAGTTGAGTAGTCTGCCAGCTATAGTTTATCTTTATTGTCTTAGAAGATGTAGAAGTAAACATCCACCTCCTAGCTACTATTAGAATACTCTCAAAGGAAAAGGAAAAGAAATAAAGAATAGAAAGGAAGATGAACATAAAATAAAAGGAAAAACAGAGTAGGAAGACATCGGAAGAAGGGATGAAAGGAAATGTTACTTACATTTATTTAATAGTTGAACACTAAATTTTAGTGTAATTAAACTTTAGATTCAAATAGTTGAACACTAAAGTGAACAAGGGAAGCTGGACCAAACTAATATTTTACCAATTTCCCTTTCTCAACCTATATCGTTGAACAGTTGTAAGAATATCATTTGATAATAAAATATTCATTAGATAATTTATGAGAAATAATGACTATATCAACTAACAAATTCTATTTTATTTTAATTCAGATTGATCCAGCAAACACTCCTACAAGGCTACAACGGAATGCCTTCCACTCCAGTACACGAATTCATACTCATAGGCATGTCTAAATCTGTTTTCAAAATAGTTTTTGATTTTTGTTATGCTATAAACATAGAGATATCTAACCCAATGAATTAATATATTTATGTTGGATCTTAGTGCTCCTTCTAAGATATCTATGAGTTTAGCAGATCATTGTGCACAGAAGAATAACAAACAGTTTTCGACAAAAGGATAGTGTGTGTGCACAATAACAACATAATAGTAAAAGAGAGAATAATCATACATATAGATTTTACCTCAAATTTATAGAGTTTATATATGGATATTGGATTCTGGACCTTTTGTGCTTCTACCAGCAGCCCAAGCTCATGTTTAATGCTCTCGTATTAGAATTGATATCCTTTATCCTCCCATAATTATATCGGATTTATATTTAGATTTTCTCTTGTCGAACTTAGCAATAAATGGGTCTTATATATAAGTCCATAACAATTTTAAAAAAATGTTTGATAAGGTCTATTTTATAAAAATAATTCTAAAATTTATAATTATTTTTTAGTTTCTAGAATCATTTTTTATTTTTTTTATAACATCTTGAACCAAATTTTGAAATATATATGAGTTGATTTTGTTTTGTGTTTTCACTTTTAACCTTCAAAATAAAATAAGAATATAAAAAACACTTATTTTATTAATTATTTTTCAAAATAATTTTAAAAACAAAATAAATAAAATATAATAAAACGGATCCATCATTTCCATTCGGATCCAACACGTCCACTTCGCACACTACGAATAAAAAGTAAGTGATTCTAAGTAGCATATCTAGTACACTTTTTATTTATAGTACCAACTAGTTTAGAAGAAAAGAAAAATAGCATTAAAAAAATTAATGTCTCTTATGTTGCAGGAGATAATTTTATTTCCTACACATATATAAAATATGTGGGGCTAATGTTTTCTTTTCTCTTTTTCTTTTCATATAGACCCACATGGATCCTACAAACTTTTCATTTTTTATGTAGTCAATGTAGACAAGTTATTTACATTGAGCCTAAAAGAATGTTATTTTGAGGCAAAAATCAAGGTATTTTTATAATTATAATTTATTTCAGGATTATAATAGTCTTTCTTAATATGATTTTTTAATCTTTCAACCCAAAACGACGTCGTTTCAAGAGTGGATGTAAATAAGTTATCTATATTCAATGTAGAAACATTAAAGTCCATGTGTATATAAGATTATTTTATTTTCTACAATATGAGAAACATCAAAACCTTACAAAAATCTCGTTTTATTTTTATTACTTAAAAGCAAAGTAGTGTGAGAATAATATAATTAACAGGAGTGATATTCAATCCATAAAGGATTTAGTATGTGTCCTTTTAAAGGACGTAAGTTATGTCATTTTAATTTTTCTATGTACTACCGGGAGTATATAGAGTAAAAAAATTAAAAAGACACAACTTACATTCTTTTAAAGCACAAATAATTTTTCCATAAATAAATTGTTGAAAATAAAATTCTACTTTTCTTTGTACGATGAAAACAATATATATACTAATAGAAACGATGCTAGTTGACTCAGTAGAGGAGTGCAAGATCATGCAAAACATGTTAGAAATAATTAAGTGTAAGTAGTTTTGATATTTCACATCGATTAAAATTTTCAAATGAATATCATATAAGCGCAAAAAACAACCATACAATTTGAGTCTTAAGATTTTGAGTTGAGATGTGATGTCGATTCATTTATTGCGATTTGTCATTTGACTCATTCGTAGATGTATCTCTTGCAAAGGATTTTGAGCTCCCCATACCATTCTCAACACTGATATCAGAGCCAACGGTTTGGCTAGGCCGAATATATGGAGATGGCGAGAGGCATCCACAGAAGACAAGTGTGACCTTAATATTTAAAGAGATAATACTTTCGTAAAAGTTGCTTGAGAAGCATGATGTTGGATTTCACACTTAAGGAAAGATGTTAGAAATAATCAAATATGAGTAGTGTTGAAGTTCCACGTCGATTACAAATGTTCCAATTGAGTACCATATGAATGCAAAAAAACTCGATACAATTACTTATTGGAGGTTATCACTATGAATTGCATATATATATATATATATATATATATATATATATATATATATATATATATATATATATATATATATATATATATAAGGGTTTTGTGCTCCACGTGTCATTCTTAACAAAACATGGTTTCAACTTTTAGGTGCTCCTCAATGATCTAAAACGGACAACTCACAAATTTTGACAAAACCACTCGTGTACTACTCAAGATCATTGCTACACTTTCGTGAGCTCAACTATGCATGATAATCATTGGAAGGAGCCACTACAAGTTATCTAGAATTTGTGGTATCAAAACAAAAGATGATGTTATATTTGCACATCGTTCTTTTTTAATTAATAAAAATAAGGATGTAACGTTTATCATGTTGTAAAAGATAAATTTATCTCCTATATACACATAAAAATGTGTGGACATATAAAGAAGAAAAAGCAAAAAATTTATATATATAGGAAATAAATTTGTCTCTTACGACATAAGAAATAATAAACACTAAAAATAAGAGAAATATCCTTCGTATTATATTTCTCCTCTTTCTTTTTTCCCCAAGGAAGTACGAAAATGTATAACGTACAATTATTTCCCCTAAAACAAATTCCAAGCAACCGCGCAAGCCAAGTGGGATAAAAGTATAAAACTGGTTAATACCAGCTTGGGGTGTTTCATTACCTGTAGTCAATTGTTAAACCAGGCTAGTACGACCAAGCCCTTCCCATATAAACCGTTTCCTTATTCTAATATAGTAACCATCCTTGCATGTCGAAGGACTTTTTATCCTCAACCTCTTCATTCATTCATATATTCGATACAAACAAAAATATCAACAGGTTATTATTGTACTCACGAGGCCAGTCTTGCGATCAATTCCAAGTTCCAAATTTGCTATAATAGCTTGATGAATTACCGCTAATGTTGATAAATGCCATATATATGCACCCAACAAAATATTGTAAGAAATTTCATAAAATTGAATTATATGAGATTAGAACCACAAAAGATTTAAGCTTATTTGTTGAAGACATAGCTTTTCTTATTTTTTGTTTGCTCTGATGCTCCTATAAGGTTGGAAAGATCATGATTTTGGATCTTCCTTTGCAATTCACACCACTCTGTGATTACAACTGTCTATAGGGCAAGTTGTGGATTGACGATTTTTTAACACACTTTGAATGCATAGGGGACCTAACCAAACTTATTAACCATAGTCCCTTTCTCATTATGGACCTATGGGTTAAGCCTACACTGTTATCCACACTAATCAATTTACATATATCAAAGGACAAACCAAAGGACCACTTAATTAAATGGGTTTTACAGTGCACCCTCATATGGATAATGATTTAGCCTATTTTTTATCAAAACAAGAAAAATTACAATTGATTGAAGACCACAATGATTATAAAAAATTCCAACATTCTCCCACTTGGGCAAAATCAATTGTAAAATTTAAAAAAAGAAAAGGAAAAGGAAAACTAGTTATTTGAAAATGACTCTCGGGCTAACGATTAAAATTTATAATGTGCCCACATTTTAAGAAAACAAATGATCCAAGATGTGATATCTAAATATGACTCCATCCAACTAAAATCAAATAACAATGAATCAGACGATGATTAAATCCTTTACAAATATAAGATCTTCCATGGTCACAAATGTTATTTTACTGTGTCGACTAGTCATTAATGTGGAGTGTAGCAAAAAAATAACATGCCAATGTGATCTAACCATAGCCAAATTGCTATTTTCTCTGTCAGTCCTCAAATTTCTCTCAAATGCCTTAAAGCGAGAGAAATTCTATGGTTTACCAAAAAACCATCATACAGCAAAGGATTGAAGACATAGCTTTTCTCTTATGCTCCCGCAAGGTTGGAAAGATCAGAATCTTACTCTTAATTCACAACACTCCCTGATCACAATTGTCGATCGGGTGAGTAGGAACTTTCTCTGCAATTCACATCACTCCCAGATAACAACTGTCGATGGGGCGAGTTGTGGAGTGATGATTATCTAACACATTGTGAATGCAGAGTAGACCTAGCCAAAGTTATTAACCCTAGTCTCTTTCCCATCATGGACCTATGGGTTACGCATATACTATTATCCACACTAATCAATTTATATATATATATATATATACTTAATTAATTGGGTTTTATATATATATATATATACTTTTTATAATGATTATAAAAAATTCTAAGAGATATTTGTTTTATTTTTTTTACCTAAACGGTGTAAAAAATGACATTACCGTTTTACCCTAATATGTTTTATTAACTCTAATATTGAGGAAACTGAAAAGATGCTTTGGCTCATGGAAATGGGTAATCTCCAATATATGAGCATCCTAAAGACATTCACAGAATGCCAACTTTCAAGCTAATCAAGTCAGTAGTTATAATTGCTGTTTTCTGAACCAAACCCCTACCCAAGAGTTGAATGTTGAGGTTTCGTTCCACATCTTTTGCCTGCAAAAATTCTGTTATATTGTGATCAGTGAGGCATTTCATCCTAGCCCAACTGAGCCGGTTAGTATATGTCCAAATCCTAATCCCATATGTTCGGTTGCTAATAATATATTCCCCTAGATATTCTGTTCCCTCGGTTGCAAATCCCCCCCTAAAAGTCGTTTGCCATTGAAAAAAACAAATAATAGATCGATAACTAATCTTCTTGTCTCATACCGCAACTCGAATATTGAAAATGTAGAGTATGATGAACATTAAAACTAAAAAAGAAAATATAAGATATTGAGATATATAAAACCATTAAATAAATATCACTTAAACTTTCATCATTTCAATTATGGTGATAACAAAATTTTGTTCACTTTTTAAAAACAGAAAACAGTGGAATTTTTTGTTCGCACAGGTATATTTATCTGCATTGTTCACACTTCAAGCCCAATGGGCTCTCGTGTGAGGGGGCGTGTTGAGATATATAAAATCATTAAAAAATCCTCACTCGCCAGCTTAACCTTTTGGGTTAAATTGATTCTTTACATAAGAAGTGAACTTATACATAACAATATATTATATGTTCTCATGATTTCAATTATAGTGATAACAAAATTTTGTTCTATTTGTTTAAAGGGAAATGATCCGTTTATAATTTTTTTTTTTACAAATTACACCAATTCTCTCTGATGTAGTTACACTTTTGATTGAAATATGACTGGTCAAACATAATGTAATTTGTAAGAATTTGTAAACAAAAAATTCGCAAATATAACTTTTCTCTTAATTAAAACATAAAACAAGTTGTTTTTATTTTATATCATTTATCGACTCTACCCGACTCTACCCGATTCGAGACGGATAGAATCACAATAAAATTCTCTCAGTCAAATTTTATAACAATTGCATTTCTAAATATTCAAACTTGAAATTACTTATTAAGTTTAACCAAGACCTTACCAGTTATCTTTAACATTATAGATAGTAGAAATGAGAGGACAATATATTGGTGGTAGGGATGAGATAGTGACTCGTCAGAACCGAAAACGACGAAGGAAGATCACATATAATTATAGAGGGCCGCATTTTGCGGGTTTTGGTGTAGATGCTCCCTACCAATCACTATACCACACACAAATTTCAGTGACAACTTTTAGCCTTTTGTGACAGCAAGGGTATTTGTGTCTTTTCAAAAGCCAGTGGGTCAGACAAAACTAGGCCACATGGGTAATGGATGTTCATGTGTGAATTGGATTTAGCCTCAGGGGCCTTTCCCTCCTTTTCGCACGAGTGATGAGCCCATGTTAGTGCAGGAATTTTTGTCCCCAAATTTTTAGGTACAAACATCACACGCAGCAACGTCTATCTCATATTCGAGAAAAACTTAGAACTTGATGTTCATTTTATTAAAAAGAAAAATGTAAAAAAAACATATGGATAAAAAGGGGGGAATCTTTTTTTTTTTTCTTTTTAGTAAAAGAGAGTACCGAAATACATTGAAATTTTTCTTCTCATATTCATGCTACGTGTCTACTTGCAACAATTCTTGGCCACTGATTTCATCTTTACTTTTAATTATTTTTCTAAAAATTATTATATTTAACCAGTTTTTTATAAATTTTTTTTACTTTATTATACAAAAGATAACTAAAAGCCAATACTTATGCAAGAAATTACTTGGTGTAGAAGATAACGTAAAAAGCTGTGTGGATAAATAACATTATTTTAAGATTAATTACTAGATGCCTCCAATTTGTCTTATTATTTTCTTGTTCAACTCAATAGATGATTTATTTGCAAAATTTGGTCGATGATCTTGAATCCTTATCAGGTGCTGACATTTTTGGTTTTATTATGTTGGATCCTTGTCGAATTTTTCATTATATTTACATTGTCAATTCATATATAGTATTTTTAGTGTGGCAATTTTTAACCCATCATGCCAATGCCATTTGAACATGGCACGGAATTATTGTGTATATGTCAATCTATATATACATATAAAAATTATGTCATGTTCATGGTAAGAATATACATATCTGTGCTGATTTATTCAAATTAAAAAAATATATAATTACATATTTATTTTCACTTATTTCAATTTTATCTATTAATTTTGATTTATTTACATAATTTTTGTTTAAAATTAAAATTGTCGAATTATTCATATATCAATCCGCATAATAAATATATCGAGCCAATTTAATTCCGTGCCTACTAATAAGTTAAACCGAGAGTATCATTGTCTAATAAATTATGTTCCAATGAAAATAAAATGTTAATTAACAAGCTGGCTCGGGCCAATTAGGCATAACCGCTAAGCCCTATCCTCCAAGCTGAACTTGAACGCAAACATGTCATAATTTCTTTTGCTTTTTGGCCTTTTTAAGCTGAAACAAAGTTTTTTGTGACCCCCCAAAAAATAAAGGCTAGACTCTAGAGAGAGACTCGAGAATCGAGATCATGATCTGTGTCCGAAGACTGACCATTGACCAAATCGTAAGCCAATTGGAAAGAGATTTTGTCAGGTAACAGAAATTGAACATTGCACGATAAGGCAGATCGAGGCTCTTGTTATTGACTAAAAGGCTGGTCAAGCTGTGTCTAAAATGCTGTACAGCCAATACACGCAATTGACAAAGTGCCGAGAAAACGAGTCACTCTCAAAGCTGAAGAGCTTTCCGTTCTGTACAGTGATTTAAAGTAAGAAATGACATGCAAACTGAACTTATAATATGGTGTATGACTCTGCAAGACCTTGACTCCAGTCTCCATTTTGAAAGGACTGCATTGGATTTCACAAGCCAAGGATACAAATGATTGTGTACGCAATCTTTCTTCTTGATGTGTACATTTGGCATGTATTTAATAGGGATGGTTTGTATGTAAATTTTTATATATATTGAAATAAGTGACAGGTTATATTTATAAATTTTTTTTTACAAACTCTTACAAACTACACTATATTCTTTCGGGAGAATACAAATTACATTATGTTCTCCGGGGGAATATAGTGTAATTTATAAAAAAAATTCCAAAAAATTTGTAAACGGATCGTGTCCCATGAAATAAACATGGTGATGTAATTGATTGACGTTGCATTAATAGAGATCTTCATTCAATTAAAAGGGAAAGATAAAGGGGTAATTGATCAAAATGTCACTGTTCATCAACTTTTTTACCTAAATGTCATGCGAACAGTATTATTTCTCAATCTACCACGGGGCAAGTTCGCTTCTGACACAGGCGAACTCGGTTTGCTGACATGTCACATTTTTAGTGGATAACAAGTATCAAATTTAAAAAAAAAAAAAATGAAGGACGCCTATATGGTAGGCGAACTTAGTTAAAAACAGAGGTCACCTGTGTCAGAAGTGAACTCTGATACCACCAGCTTCCTGACACATCATCATGCATAGTTCGCTACTGCTGCAAGCGACCTTGCCTGCGTGGCAGTTTGGAAAATTAGTTCAAGAACGTGACATTTAGATAAATTTGTGTGGGAACAGTGGCACAATGGTCACTATTCCAAGATAAGGGGATCTCAATCCTCTCATGTGAAAATTTACATGACCATATCATGTGTGAAATCATAATCGTACAAAGGTATATCAATAGTAATAAAAGAGGAGAGAGAAAAAATATTAAAATAACTAATTATAAAATCATAATCGTTAATTTACCTTTGTATGCATGGGTGGGTGTGAACTTTTCACATAACTATATCATATGTTTTTTTCAGAGGATCAGTTTCCAAGATAAGGATATAATCAATCATTATAAAAATAGAATTAATACCTATTTTACTCTTTCAAAAGTCAACGTGTCAATAGTTTATTACATTGATGATGAATATATAAAAATAGTCCTTTAAAATCAATATTTAATCAAATTAGTCTGCTAAAATGTCATTTTTGACGTGAGATTGATCAAGACTAATTTCATATTAAAAACAACATTGAAGTACCCTTTAAAAATATTTATGATTGTAATCACATTGATAACGTACACTTATCTTTGAAGAATTAAAATGAGTGTCATGAGTACCTTAAAATAAAAATAAAAATATGAGAGTCATGATGTCGATAAATCCTATTTCAAAGAAATAATACATTACCAAACTTCGTTGGCACAGATGGTAAGGAGTCTGGACCCCTTAACCAGAGGTCTCGAGTTCGAGTCCTGGGAATAGAAAAAAACGACTTGGGAGAGTCACCCCAAAAGGGTCCAACGATGCTCGATGGGGATTAGTCTTCGGTTACGGCTGGAGGATACTTTTGAATTTATTCAAAAAAAAAAGAAATAATACATTTTCAAAAAAAAATATTTATATTTGAAAATTATTAAAAATAAGATGACACTAAAATAAGTTAATCTAAACATGAATTATTTATTTTAAACTTTTAAATGAACTAATTTAAAAATTATTTGATAGAATTAAATAATGTTGACATATGTAGTTAAATTTACATATCAAGATAAATTTTAATTATTGTGTTAATGGGAGTTGACTCGACTACTTGGATCAAATGACATTGATTTCAAAAGTCTTGAGTTTTGATTATTGCTTGTTGTAAGTCTCACTTTGTGAATAGGAACGTTTAATCTCTTCAATTTTTTTACCGAAAATAAAAATGATGATTGTTGTTGTTATATTATTTGAGTTAATTACTTTTACTTTGACCATGTTAAGCACTTCACACATCTCTTAAACTTTGATTATTGCTTGTTATAATCTTATTCTAAAACGTTGTAGCCAATAAACTCCAATAAGAGTTCAAACCAGGAAACAATTCCATGTGAAGCCTGAGATCTTACTACATTTTCACCATCCAAATCAAAATATCCATTCCTCTTCTAAAGTTATTATTATGTAAGGAGTGGGAACATCGTGAAAATAATACATTTCAAAAGAGAAAGGGTGGAGAGAAGGAAAAAGCTGCCAAGGTTCATGTGAATTGTGGAACGGGACCATACGTGAATGTTTTTTTATGGGAATATTGGCGACCATGCATGCATATATGGCAACAAAGAAGTGCTGTAACATGTAATATATGTAGGCAAAAGAGAAAGGAAAGACGTGTATAATAAGTTAGACCTATGTTTTGTAAAATTTGAATTTTTCTTAATTTTGGAAAGAAACTAAGATATTCACATCAAGAGCTTGTTATATATACTTCATATAGAAGTTAATATTAATGACCACACATCTTGCAGATATATAAACATATATTTATAGTAGAGAGATATGTAGTGGAGAGAAGAGAGCGGGGATGTGGCAAATTTAATGAGAAAGAAACAGGCAACATATACAGATATCTTCGTACAGAATATGCGTATATCTTCGTACAGAATATGCGTATATCTTCGTCCTAGTCGTTAGTTATCGTTACGCATAAACCGTGCATTTTATGTCATGTTTCATTGTTTCTGGTCACGGTCCTGATCGAGGGATCGCGACGGATAACAAAAAACCGCGTGTGTCTTAATATAGGGATAATATCTACGTCTGTGTTAATATCAAATACTTTATTTTTCATTTTATAATTTTCTGTTTTCATTTATATTTTTTTTTTACTTTTACATTTTATGAGGGAACTCGATCTAGCAAAAACTTTTAATGATATAGTCCACGAAAGCAAAAAAATCCCAACACATTAAGATTATATTTTTTATTTTATTTTGTTGAGATTCCTTAAATGATTAAATTCATATCAAGCTCGATAAAATTACAAAGATGGTAAAACTCTCTATTCGGTCCTAGAGAAACGTAATGATATATTGAATAATATGTGTTTAGAGATATCTTAGAGATTGCACACAAACAATAGGCCTATAGCCAAAACGTGGGTGTGTGCACAGTGTTATCAGCAATAGTAAATAGGTCAGAAAAAAGTGTGTACCTTGGGGGTCTTAAAGCCTTGTACTTATAGGTGTTACCTCTTGCACTGTGTAGATCTCGTAGTTGTAGTAAGATTCAACTCCTTTTCTGCTGGGGTAGGGATTCTATTCTCATCAGTAACTTTATTATTTCATATTATTAGGATAATTAGGTAATTATCCTTTAAAGGATTCTAGTTAGGATATGGATATATTCCATAATAGTCTCCCTATCAATTTTTTTAACATAACGATGTACCCATAACTCAAAATCAATACCTACTTTAAAAAAATTAAGAATTCTGACCTCCAGTAATAAAGGCTCTGTTTGATTGCTATTCTTAAAAACAGTTTTCTAGTTTTCAGAACAAAAAAACTCGTTTGTTAAGCTTGTTTTGTAAAAAAAAGTTTTAAAAGCTGTAACTATTTTTTTGTTTTTAGAAACAAATTTAGAGAACATATCTGAATTGTTTTTGTTTTCTATTTTGATTTTTAACTTTCAAAATAAAAAAAACACAGAAAACAAATGTTTCCATAATTACAAATTAGTTTTAAGAACAAAAAAAATCAAAACACAACCCAAAATCACCTTCGTGTTTTGGAGACATCAAACACAAACATAACAAGTGGGCCACCTAAATTTGCAGCTCCGAAATATTAGAGCCCACATGAGGCAAGGCACACAAATCTGCAAAAGCCCATTTCCCAAAATTGGAAAAACACACACCACTACACCAATAGCCCAAATAAAGTGCACACGTGATAAAATCATTGGGCTTGGTTCTCAAAGTCAAAACTCAGTCCCACTCCCACCACCACGTCGCATTACTGATATTTTGCTTCCCGTTATGGGCGCATTAACGTATCACTTTAACTCGTGGTCTCTCTCACACACACCCACACACAACATCAACATTAAGAACATCACGTCCTATGTTTTCCAAAAAAAAAAAAAAAAAGAACATCACGTCCTCGTACTCTATATATATATATATATATATATATATATATATATATATAAAAGTGTACGAGAGTTATTACGTTGTTAACAGTTGAAGAATATGGTTCTGAAGAAATTGGGTCACGTTGAAACTAAGGCGACATTATTATTGGGTGCAGTAACAGTGCTAGCTCTCCACCTTATAATTCCAGAAACCCTTTTCCTCGTGAGAGGGCATGCACACCAAACGGACGGCGCCGTTAGAATCGTCAGTGTTAGAAAGGACGGTGGGGGAGACTTTAGGACTGTGACGGACGCCGTTAACAGCATTCCGTCAGGGAACAAGGGGCGAGTGGTGGTGTGGATCGGCGTGGGAGAGTATCGCGAGAAGATCACAGTGGATAGGTCGAAGCCGTTCGTTACGTTTTTCGGAGAAAGCAATGGGAACGACAATGACATGGCCACCATAACCTACGACGGAAGAGCGTTGCAGTATGGGACAGTTGATAGCGCCACCGTTGCTGTTGACGCTGACTATTTTGTTGCTGCCAATGTTGCATTTGTGGTGCGTTTTTAATTTCCTCTTGTTAATTAATTAATATTACAACAACATGAGAAAGTAAAATGTAATGCAAATTTTCACCGAAAAAAAAATGTATTTATAAAGGGTTTTGTAGAGATAAAAAGCATGTGGGACCCATGTGTTAGAAAAAATTATATGTAGGACCCATATAAGCACGGAAATCAAAGAGTGTGTAGAAAAACTGCAATTCTCATGTTAAATGAGAATTATAAAACCTGATTATAAAATATCATATCATCAATCATTTATCCAAAAACTTAAAAATTGTTTAGTAAAGATTCATGAATAATTTCTATTTTTGTTACATGTCTAACATTTTTTTAACACCATTTTTTTTTTTGATAAACTCTTTTTAACACCATTTTACCTGGAAACAATGACAAAAAGAGTGTTGTAAAATGTGTATTTATCTTGTTTTATATATTATCTACTAAAATATTTAAAAAATTATGTAATAATTAAGATATATGACGTAGAAATATAATTTTCCCTCAATTAAATGAGTTCGAATCATTAATGGCAAAACTTCGAACTTATGATATTGTTCTGATGTTCTCTAATAAAAATATGTAATGTAACCAACCTTCTTTTAAAAAAAATCATAGTTTAGATGTGAAAAATACATGAAACATTTTTATTTGAGAAAAGTACCAAAATCACATAAAATAATTTATGTAAGTCTTGTCCTGGGCACACTTATTAGTAGTATGTACCGAATTGATAAAAGTCAACTAGTAATCATGAGTGATGGTCAAGAGTGACTTTTGACGTATGCATTCTTGGTTGGCTTCATGGTCGTTGCTGCAGCCTTTAGCTGTTTTCCTTGTTTCTTTTTTCATTTTCCAATGTACATATATGATGAGATATCCATAAATATGGGCAATAAACTTAATTCTCTTTCATGAAACTAACTTATGATTAATCGTGACTGTGTCCAAAATGATCTTATCATATTCTCCGTGTATTTTGTATGTGCTTAATTAACGTTTGCTGCACATATACGTACGAACAGAACTCGTCTCCTATGCCAGATGAAAATAGTGTTGGAGCACAAGCGTTAGCGATGAGGATATCAGGGGACAAGGCTGCATTCTACAACTGCAAGTTTATTGGCTTTCAAGATACCTTATGTGATGACAGAGGCAGGCATTTTTTCAGGGACTGCTACATCCAAGGCACCTATGATTTCATCTTTGGAAATGGAAAATCCCTCTACTTGGTATATTAGCCTATATTATATGACATATATTAATAACCACCTTAAATATTTTCCAATTATTATTATGGGATTTGATTTTCTTATGTTGCATGAGAATTCAATTCTCATGTTGTGACTCAACTAGTGGTGGGTAGCTTTGCACGCAAATCAAATGGTCACTAACGTGAGAGTTGAATTCTCATGCAACATCAGAAAATATTTTCCCTATTATTATATATGTTTAAAGGGTAATTCCATTTCAAATTTCGTATAGTTCAAGGGGAAATTTTTATTTACAAATTTTTTGTTTACAAACTACACTAAGTATAACCGATCATACTTAAATCAAGAATGTATGACCAATCATACTAAATCAAGAGTGTATGACCGGTCATACTTAGTGTAATTTGTAAAAAAAAGTTTGTAAAAGAATTTTTTCCCTAGCTCGTACATATATATTAATATATATATGATATGGGTTTTGTGTGTGTATAGAGAACTACCATACATTCTATTGCAAAGGGTTTGAGTGTTGTCACAGCACAAGGTAGGGAAAGCATGTCAGAAGACACTGGATTCACTTTTGTGCATTGCAACATAACCGGAAGTGGTGACAGGAACACTTACCTTGGTCGTGCTTGGAAGGAGAGCCCCAAGGTGGTTTTTGCCTACACGTACATGGGTTCCCTCATTAATAACCGAGGATGGTTCACAAACGAACTTGCTCAAGCCAAACCTAATCAGTATGTTTAATCTAATTAACCAAGTCACTACTGTTCTCTACAGATACCATTTATTCATTTATTTGTTAAAATAGTTAAAAAATGTAAGCACATACACAATACACTTTTATTTTACTTATTATTATTGTTTGATAGAGTGTAAATAAAAATAAAATTTTAGGTTTCCATTTATCAGTTACTCGAACAAACATAGCTTTAGTCATTGATTTCCCTGTATTCAGTGTTGTGTGATTTTTTAACGTTAGTGTCAACTACTCAATTGAAGGGCTGGTTTGGCTCAGTGGTAAGCATGTTTACCGTGATGTCCAAGGTTCCGACTTCGACTCGGCCTCTCCGCAAAAACGGGGGTAAGGCTTGAGTCGTATGTCCTTCCCCAGATACTCACGAGTGGGTATTGAACTGGGTCGGCCCTTAGTGTCAACTACTCAATTATTGCTAATTATTTATCTTGACTTGTGTATTTTGTTAATAGGACAATATACTATGGAGAATATAGGTGCATGGGACCAGGAGCTGCTTCGTCTGGGCGCGTAAAATTTCGCAAGATACTATCTGATGAAGAAGCAAAGCCCTTCTTGAGCATGGCTTATATTCATGGAGGAAAGTGGGTTGTCCCACCTCCCAAGCTGTGATACAAATAAGTGAAATAACTGCGCATGCATGCGCCAATTAAGATAAGAGAAAATTTACACACTCATGTTATGATTGTGCTAGCTCTCGGCCTTACGTCCTTGTCTGCTAGTTAGTGTGACATAGTGTTACGTAAAACTTTGAAAACTCTGTTAATTGTGTGTAGTACGTACTTGATTGTTGTAAGAAACCCTATCTATGTAGTAATGTGACGTAAGATGTTGTACTACTTACGAATTTCACTTGATATGATGAAAGTATGGCCATAAGTTACTACAAAAAGAACAAAGTAGGAGGATATATATGGAGACAATTAGACACAACCCCCATTTGGCAAATTAAATCTCAGTCGCATTGAATAGAGATGCCTTTGTTTTACCCAATAGACTCAAGCTGCCATTGCCACCCAACATTGTAATTATTCACTTACCATATGAGTTTCCTTTAATATGATGAAAGTATGGCCATAAGTTACTACAAAAAGAAAGGAAACAGCTAGATATGCATTATTATAAGTATGATTGATTACAATAATAAGGGTAAGCAAAGAAATATTTCTCATACATCCACCACATTTGCAGTTATAACATATATCATTACCTAGCTAGTGACAATTAAAAGAGATTGTGAAAAGTGATTATCATTTTAAATATTACAGAGAGTGTTTTTATATTCTCTCTTCTTCAAAATATATAAAAAAAACACCAACACGACGTAGTTTCATTAAAAAATGACATAACTTTGTGTTATTTAAATGACAAATACTTTTTCCTTAATGATTAAATATAAAATTTGGATCTTAGTTTTCTCCTTGTACTTTAAATTATATTTTAGCTTGCAGTGGACTAAAGTTCTATTTGACAGGAATAGGAAGGAAAATTTTAGAGGGACTGGCAAAACCTTTTAAAATCCGGCTATATAATACCTTGGCCGGGTCTTGCATCGCATGGATCACAATGAAGATAGTATAAAATCTAATTTGTTAATCTTGTCTTTCGTTCTTCTTCTTTTTTCAAAAAAAAATAAAATACAATAAAATAAAACCGTACTTTAATGCTTTTTGATGCTCAGAAAAACGGTAGTCAACCCACCGCCACTGAGTGAGGTCTCATAAATAGAGGTGGCAAAGTGAACAATCCACCCCACTATCAATTTGTCAAAAATTGAGCCCGTCCGCTCCCCTTTTGAAATTGGGTTGAAAAACTCTGTCTATCCCTCCCCGTTTGGTGAGGTTGGGCGGGTTGGCCCCCAGCCCAAACCTATTTTATATTGACCTGTTTATGCCAACCATCAATCCGTCAAAAAGCGAATCCACCCCGCCCAATTTAGCTGGTGGGGCGGATTGGCCGGTCGAGCTGAGCCGTTTTGCCCACTCTACTCATCATAAGTTACCAAACAATTTAAGAAACTTGCCCACCCACCCCTAAATTGTTGCAACCTTTAAATCAAACCTCAAATTTATTGGATGCACAAGCACAACATCTAGCGACTAGCGTTGAAGTATATATACAGCCTCAAAAAGTCATTAATTCTAAGGGATTTGTAAAGGGGTTTGCATTTATCATGTAACATGACACAAAAAAGTTTCTTACACACATAACATTTTATGGGCCCGCACTTTTTGAAACAAAAAAAAAAATAAGACACGCAAAATTAATCTCTATAACATTACACAATCACTTTTCCTACAACATAACCCTTATAAAACTATCTTTGTAAAAAGGGCAAAAAAATACATCCTCAAAAACTCAATTATGCCGATTGCACTTTCTCAGTTGAAGATGTACCGAGTAGCTAAAAAAAAATTTATTAAGTAATCAACTTTAAGAAAAGAAGTATTAGATCATTCAGTGTACTGCATTCATAATATATAAAAATTTGTATGTGCATAAGCGGTCCCTCGTGTATCATGATTTCATGAGTGTTGTGGGGTATTCGGCCCAAACCGATTAAAAGGCCTATAAAAAGGGAGCTAGGTTGAAACGCAACTTACGGAAGAGGTTTTGTACGTGACATAGTTTGTTCATGGCCGGAAAAAAAAAAAAAAAAACAAGGACAAAGTTTGTTCAACATCATCAATTAATAAATAATGAATGTGAACAGAATAAATATCAGATCTTTTTAGCAATCACACTCATGCTGTCACCTTTCCAACATGTGCACAGATGAGATGCAGGGAATAATGGAAGCCTCATTGTCAACGCATTAAGAACACTCAAGTTATTGTTTACTGAATAATAAATAGGCAAATGGTCAGAATGGAACTAGAACAGCTCAAAAGGGGATTTTATTGGAAGATTACGTTACCCAGGCACATGACCATAAGATTTTATTTTGTTTTTCTTTTGAAAGGAGAAATTAATTAAGCAACTTTTCCTGTATATATGAAAGGAGACTATTTTTGTTTACAAACTACACTATGTTCTCCCGGAAGAACATATTGTAATTTATAAAAAAAATTCAAAAAAATTTGTAAACTGATCCTTTCCCTATATGAAAATGTGTATACAGAAGTCTTTGGTTTTTATATGATGAGAGAGCGCTGGTCAGAGAAAGGCCCAAAATCTGAGTTTAAAGAACTCATCACCTCACAATGAAACCACATAAGAGGTGAACCAATACTTGATTAAGAAAATGATGCTTGAGAACCACGCAACTGAAAATCAAGCACTCTTAACCAAAAAAGAAACACTCATTTTCACTTTGCTAAGTGGAGAACGGCTCATTAAATATTAAAGCTGTTCCATTTGAATGTGCCAACAGATTTTAGTTAGAAAAGTACATGTATTAGGAGATGCGGTTCTTATACTGAATCAGAGAGTACATGGAGGTTCACCAACCACTGTACCAGCTAATTCTTGCAAAAGCACCAAAAATCTTTCTAACTAGGGTATTCTATCATTTTACAAATAAGAAATCAAAACAATAAAGATATAAGCAAAGAAAACCTACTTCACACTTGAAACCAGCGCTATGATAAGCACCTCCATAAAGATTAGAGCAATTATTTACTCTTTCACAGTTCCTGTGTTTGCAGCTGCAATTTCACCAAGGGTCTGAAAGTTAGTGGAAAAGGAAAGGGTTATGTTATTGCACAATGCACTTCACATTACTACATTTTTACATTTGTTTTGGACACGAAAAAATATAGATAGAATGTTTTAGAATTTGCCTTTTTTCTTTTTTTATCATAAAAAAAAAACTACCCAAAAAAAAGGAAGTGGTGTAAGTATGGTATAATAAAAACGGTGTGCAAAATGTCATATTATTGGAAAGTGTGAAAAGAACAAACAACAGAGAAAATTATACTTTCATGATAATGATAAAAAAAATGTAATAACTATCTGCGACTTTGGGCTAATTTTGACATTTAGTTGGATTAGATGCCCTTGATTGTGCTATTAAGCTTGGATGGTTGGACCATACTTCCTATCCCCAGGGTCGACCCAGTTCAAATACCCACTTCGTGAGTGTCTGGGGAAGGGATACTCTAGGCAGTCTTTTCCCTGCTTTTTGCAGAGATACTGATTCGAACCCGCGACCTGACACACCACGGCAAGCAAGTTTACCGCTGAGCCAAACCGGCCCTTCTATATCTTTCTAAAAGGAAAATAAAAATAAAAATGTGCGCTTCCTAAGGTTTCTTGGCTTATTCTAAATCATGGATGATGGTAGATATTGGAACATTGACTATGCTGGTAAATGTAATTGAAATGATATTAAATAATGTGATCAACTTACGGCATCTGTCATGGTGCTCCATGATGGTTCTCCATGCAGTTCAGGAGGTATTTAAATGTCTCAATATCACATGGGATTGTAAGCCCCCCACTCTGGTCAAAACCAAATTCCTCTGCAGCCTTTTCCAGCAACACTTTGAACAGAGAGTGGCTAAGGTAGCTGGTGGGAATGATGAAACGCCGAAGCTCTGACCCAACATAGACAGCTAAGTATCCTTTGGGAACATCATGAGGGGGTTGAGGACTGTGGCAGCTATCCTCATCCGAGTCACAATACACAACATTTGTTAGCCTTTTGTTAACTATTGGTGATATGCTCACATGATTCACATCAGAATGTTGTTTATCGGTCTCTTTTGTGCCCAGGGTGACAGTTTGCCACTTCTGAAACACTTCCTTTAGTCTCACAATCTGTCTAATTCCAATCAATTTGTATCCTCCATCATCCTCCATTGATAAACTTTCACCACAACAGTTAAAAGTATCCCAAGATTAAATTCAGCAGATCCCACTCTACACTGAGAAGTTTACACAAAATGAAACAATTAGTCATATTTTAAATTCTTCAAAAACTAAAAAAAAAATGTTATGCATTCCTTTAATAGCTGGCTGAATAGAAGTATTTAAAAAATAATAATAATAAACAGAGAAGCCAGAAGGAAAACATTCACAGATCATCTCTGTTGAGATATATAGTCCCTCATTGGTTGGATGAACAATTAATATAGAGTTTATAAGGCCTTCGGTACTCACATCCTTTGAGCTAGCTTTTGGGGTGATGTATCCAAGGTTCTTTACAATCTCAGTATAAAAAATAAAAGAGAAAAACAAGCTCGTCCAAGAGAAGGTATGGGTGTGATTTATGTTCACTGCTGGTAATTTAATGAGTTTCAGATACTCTTCTTAATTTCATATTCTCATATAATTGATAATTATATGCTTTCCTCATAGCATATAAGGCATACCAATATTCTTAATGAGAATCAAATACTCAAATTTCATTCTTCACTTATCCAACTGCACTCCTCAATTACTGGCTAGTCAAATTTGCATATCATAGTCTTCCCACCTCCAAATTGAGCTACCAATCCAATCAAGTGGATGAACATAACGTACAACGACAATATTCTTAGGCCTCTCAAAAATGGTGAACTAAAAAACAAAAAACAAAAATTATATATTAGCATTTTTATTTTTTTTGTATTTCCTACAAACAGAAAGAGGATTGCTATTTTCACATCTAAGCGTTGAAAGGAAGTCAATGTGTATAGTGAAGTTACTAGACTTCTACCAATTCCCAATTACTTAGCGATTTATATTTAATCTCTAGAAAAATCACCTTTTTCTAAATTTTGAAATCAGTTTATAATCCAATGCTCTGTTTCATTTGCCTGAATCAGAACCCAAGATCCTCATAGATCTATAAGCCAGAGAAGAATCAATGTAATCTATAGTTGCGTGGAAAGTGAAGTTTACGAACTACCCATTGATCTATAATTGATCATGAGAGTTGTGACCTTCAAATTGGCGTTTCAAACATACTTCAAAAAATAAATATAATAAATGCAGTAAGAGATTGGTACCTGGTATGGAAGAGAACATTATCTGTGAAGGAACACAACAGAGGGAAACTTGAGAAGAAATGTTGTTCTGTTCTTACAAAGATCAAACTCGAAATAAACAGCGGTTTCAACTCTGATTAAGTATACTAAGAAAATGCAAAATCTTTTTGGGCTGTTTTACTTTTCTTTCTTCCAATCCTTAACGACCTCTCCGAAAACCAGCTTCCAGTTTCGTCCTGCAAAGTGCAAATAGCCACAACCAATGTATATATATGCGGATTTAATGTTAGAAATAACCTCTGCTCCTTCTTCTTCTTCTTTTTGATACATATGTTAGAAATAACTTATTTGCTCTAAAATAATACAGTTTCGAATGGAAGGAAAGATATTTTTATAAATTTATTTTATTTTGGACTATATTAATATCTATACTTATAATATTAGTGTTCTCTTACTCCAAAACGACTTGAATTAAACAAGGGATTTAATTTTCCATGTTTTTCACTACCATATTTATTAAAAAAAGAAAATAAAAGAAAAGCATTGTACGCAAATCGAAGGATCATGAGAAAATGAAATAAATATGAGAATTGAATTATCATGTAACATGAGAAAACATTTTCCCATTAAATAATACCAAAATATTTCTCGGTCATGTTATATCCAATAATCTAAAATTATATCATCTCGAAGATTAAGAGAATTAATTAAAAATATTTTAGGAATTATTTCTTTACCAAAATACCTTTCATTAATCCTAACATATTTTTTTGTTAATCCTCTCAACACTCAAAATTAAGTAATTTTGTGATTGCTGGAAATAACTTTTTAACATGAAGAAACGATAAACCCTTAAATAGTATGGGATAAAATTATTTCTTATTATAAAAGAATCATTCAAGATTATATTCATATTTAAGGGGATAATATTTTTATTTTTATTTATAGAAATATTTTCCCAATCACACCCACGTAAAGTGATTAAATCCAGAAAAATACTAAATTCATATATATATATATATATATATATATAATGGGATATATTATAATTATCATATTTTTTTCTTATCACCTCTTATCACTCATCTTGTTATCGTTAGATCAAAATCAAATTAATGTCATTTTATAATTATTGATCTGATTTTAATCCAATAATAATAAAATTAGTGGTAGAAAGTTGATAAATATAACCTCTCACGTACCAAATAAAGGAAAGAATAATTTTATTTTTACATTCACTTATCTCAATTTATAATATATGTATGTAGGGAAAAATATTTCTTTTACAAAAAGAGATAAAATTATCTGCTATAAGTTCAAAACGACATTGTTTTAGGATTTGAGAAAAAAAAATGATATTTTGAAAATTTTATTTTCTTATTTATTATGAATATTACTAAAACACCCTACATTATTTTTTAAAAACTCCAAAATAAAGTTATTATGAGATTATAAGAAATAATTTTATCTTAGAACAAACGTTAATCTCATATATGTTTTTATAAATAGTATACACTAATAAAATAGTACACATAGAATACATAAATTCCATCAAAATTTGTGATAAAACATAGTATTTGTAAGAAGGAATTCCTTTCACCAAAAAAAGAAGAAGAAGAAGGAATTCAATGGTGGCTTGTAGTAGAGTTCTTCAATGCTATGCAATCATGTCTATAGCTAGGAATATGTCATTATCTCATCCAGTGATTGAAAACAAGTCATATGTGTCCTCTGATTAATTAGACATTGTTATTCAAATCCATATTTTTAATCTTGGGTATTTTCTTTTAATTTACATATATGGAGTATTTTATTTTTATTTTTTAGCTTTCAAAATAACATTAATTTACATATTGGTACTTGGTGGGTCGTAGGTGTGCACAACTCATCATGGTTGGGTTTTGGGCTTTAGGTGACTGGGCCTTTCAAGTCTCTGTTATGGAACTCAGGTTTTGCAACTCAACTGCCTCACCTCAACACTCAACAGCTTGTGTTGTAAGCGTTCATCGGTCGTTGCCTTTTTGGTCTCTCCTTCCTGATACATCTAATTTCTCAAATTATCAATTGGGAAGTTAGGGTTTCATATCAATTTATTTCCACCCCCTCAATTTTAGGGTTTCTTGAGCCCTATTTTCACTATGCTAATTCCAAGACTAGCTAGAGTCGGAGCTTCGATAGCCAAACACGTCTGCACAAGTACTTCTACCAAAAATCTATTTTTCTCCACTTCCCATCTTTTTTTTATTTTTATTTTTTTATTTTAACATTTCTTCTGCTATCTCTATGTTCTTAACATGTTGTGGATATCTAATTGTATTGAACCTATAATTCACATAATCATTTTTCTTTGGTTCTCCTTGGCAGGGAATTATACATCCATTTGTGGAGCAGGATATATTCGAAGTTCCAGAAGTCATCACCTGCAACCTGTTAGTATTCTTCTTATAATTGTTGTTATAACTTTTGAACAATACCCAGAATTTGGAATTCCCTTTTCTATCCTTGTGCTTTTTCTGCAAGTATAACTTAAGCATTCAAATTGCGTTAAAGTTTGACAATCTGGAACAGCTAAAAATGTGTTCTGCATCACTGTATTAATTGATATTTACATGTCGTATTGATTTTTACAACCTTATTAACCACTTAAATAATTTTACATGATGGATGGTTTACTGAGGAGCCGAGGCACTAGTCTGAGTGTCTGATTTTGAGCTTTGTTTGAATGAGAATCTTGATGTAATCTGTTTTCCTTTATTATGTGAATGTCTTTGTGAAATTTTGAAGTATGATGCAGTCCACATGTTACGATAATAGCTCAAGTATAAAGATTGGAGATTTTGAACGTAATGGGGGAGTTGGATAATAAGATTAACCTTTTTGGGCAATGCAAGGGCTTTAAGGGGTGGAAGTGGAAAACTCTCCACCCTGTAGCCTAGATGTCGGATGAGTTTATGGTTAGCAGAAGAACGGAAGAAATGGATCCCAGTTTGTGCAATGTTTTCTCTCTTTCTGATTCTGACTATTTTGGAAATGTTGATAAATTTAACATTGTACTTTGGTTTTGGATATGGGTTTATTGGTTTCATATGATGGTCTTAATATTATAAGGGATTTGATTTCCCTTGAATTCTTGTTATTAAGTACTAAATCAATCGTTAGAAAATCAGCATTTGGTAAACTGAATAAGAAATCTTGAAGTCTTTTATCAATGTAGTTATGGAATCTTATGATGCGAGAATAAATTTACTAGGGAGGAAGAGAGGAGAGATTACAAAACTGAGGGTTTTATATTATTTGACATTTTAAATATTTGTCTAATTGGCAATTGTGTGGGAAAATGTTTGTGGAATCCATAAATATTAAAAATTGTAGGTGCGCATGTGATTTTGGATTACTGGAGATATAGTTTTATTAAAATTTTACTTTATTATGGCATTGGCTTATGCTTATCTCCGTTTTTCATGCGTACTTTTTTTTTTTTCTCTGTTTTTTTAAAATCAGTTTCAACAGCATTCATTTACTAAGTTATACGAGGGAGCCATGATTGTAAAGCAGAATTTACTTTCAACAGTGACTACTAACGACACTTCTAAGGATGAGAGTGAACAAGAAGAAACGTAAGTTCTTTTTGTTTGAGATTACAGATTCTTTGGAAGTATGTTATTGTTCCTATAAATTTTGGATGCAGAAGCAATGTTCGTTATCTAGACCATTTCACCATCGTTTTGTTAAGATTACTGGCACTTAAAAGAAAAGCCATAGCATGGTATAAAACTCCTGTAAAAATCTTAGGAATTTTTTTAGTTTTAATGTTATATTATGACACACAACATGGGTACACTTCGCAGACTAATTGTAAACTGCTAATTTATTGTTTCTAGCTAAGGCATGATTTGGTCTTTGAACAAGGGATCTCCAGTGTTATAAAGTGGGCTTTTTCTTGTACTGTCAAGTTTTTACATTGATAACATGGTTGAAGTTGAACCTAGGCCTTGGGGATTATCCGATTATATGCTTAGTTAAAACTCTGCATTCTCTATATTTTACTGTAGCATATTGGAGCTAGTATAAGGTAAAATCTGGGACTGTACCTTCTCCAAATTGCGCTAAATAATGCATTGTTACACTTTCAAATTGCATGGTGATTTTGTTGGTTGATGGGAGGATAGCATTATTGTAGAATGAATCACTATTACTGGAGGTAAATGTTTGTAATATAGGTAAGAAATAGTTTGATTCAATTAGAGTGGGATGATCAGAAAGAGTGGATTCTAAGAATATGAACCTCAAATTTACTTTCATATTTTTTCTTCTACTTATTAAATTTTCAAAGGCATTTGAGTACTTCAAAATGCAGGGAATGATAATATCACACAAATATTTAAGTTTAGCACTCTGCTTTACACTTACATGTATGTTGTGTGCATCCAACCATTCTAGATTTCATGCAGTCAACCATGGGGGCAAGATATCTGAGCAGGGGTTAGATTGATGCTAGAGTCCGATACTTTAACCAAAATGGCAACAATAACCATCTTTGGGCCTCGGTTCTTGTTGCTTGTAACATTTCCTTGAAATATTTTCCATTCCATGTTTCATATCAGATGGCAAGAATCCACCTACTTATACCCAACTGGCTTCTTAATAATCAGTGATCAGTGAGTTTTAACTTGCCTTAGGACAGATTACGCAATTACAGGTGTACCTCGCCCATGTATTTTATTAGATGACAGTAGTGGATCGTGTGAGTGCAACTGATTGAACGACTAATTCAATGCTAGAATGGAGTAACATCCTTGGTTAAGTGCATCATGGCCCCATATCTTCATAAAAGTTTAAAGAAAATTGCACTTTTGTCATTCTGCTCCTTAATTTTTGAGACAACTGTATGCAGGATATCTGTGACTTTTGTTGATAAGGATGGTGAGGAAAAACATATCAAAGTCCCTGTTGGTATGTCTATGTTAGAAGCTGCTCATGAAAACGACATTGAACTTGAAGGCAAGAGCTTTGATATTAACTTTCTACTCTTTCACCCCTAAATTCGTAGTCTTCTGATTACTGATGTTTTGGTTTTTATGTTTGATAGAGCACAGTGGTGTTAGTTGATCCATGTAGCCACCCCACCTAGTGGGATAATCTTTTTTTTGTTGTTGGTTTTCCTAAAATCATTGTTCATTCTGGTAGCCTGTTCATTCTGGTAGCTTCTCATCATTTTTTGTTGAAATTAGGTTTTTTTGTCATTACATCTCAATTTGCATATCTCATGTTTCTTGCATGGCCAATTGCTTAAGTGGCGTAGCATATTTATCATTGATCTAGCTTACATTTGCTTATACCATAGTAAATTTCTTACTTGATATTGTTGCAGGAGCATGTGAGGGCTCACTTGCGTGTTCAACTTGCCATGTTATAGTCATGGTACATCATGGGTGATATATGCAGTAAAGTGCTGCTTGAAATTAATTTTATTATTTTCCTGAAATACTGTTTTCCATTTACTAGTGGGTCAAATTACTGAACTTTGTGCAGGATGTAGAACAGTATAATAAATTGGAAGATCCAACTGACGAGGAAAATGACATGTTGGATCTAGCTTTTGGGCTTACTGAAACGTTAGTTTCTTATCCATGAACTTGGGAGTTGAAAATTTTGTTTTTCCGTTTTTGTCCCCTCAAATTCTTCGTCGACTAATTTTGGCAGTTATGCAGATCACGTCTGGGTTGCCAAGTGATTGCTTCACCTGAACTTGATGGAATTCGTTTAGCTATTCCTGCTGCCACTAGGAACTTCGCTGTTGATGGTTTTGTGCCAAAACCACATTAGTCATGGCTTGAAAATTTTTGGGTTCAATGCAAAGAATGCAGCTATGTCAGTTTTGTAGCTTCATACTGAGTTTAGATTAATGGGCATTTATTGATCTTGGGCATTATTTTTGTATTGAGTTTTTTTTTCTGGGCACCGATCTCCTCTGTATTACAAATCAGGGAGATCATGATGGAACTTTGCTGGCTGCATTTGCTCGCCAATAAATTACTTGTACTGTATTATTTTATTTAACCAGTTATTTCTGGCTAAACACCTCCAATATCCCTAAATAAATAAAACAAGAAAAGGGAGGAGGACTGGAATATTTGGACTTTGGATGTGAATATTGATTCATGTCAAACAAACAGCTGATAGTTTTCTTCCAAGCTTGTCAAGTTGCGACGATTTAGAATCATAATCAAAGCTAAGAAATAAGTTCCAGCAAGCCACGATAGCTTGGTTTGCATTTGCTAGAGTTTGGCGTTCTATATGGGAGTTTGATTTTTGTTAATCATCAGTGTTTAATTTGATGTGATTTCTAACATTAAAGCCCAACTAAATTTAATCTTGAAATACAAATAAAAATTCTTATTCTTGTAATATAAATATTTAAAATTCATTGTTTATTTGTTTGTAATCCGGAAAATGTTCTGATCTTTCGTTTTTCTTATTCTAAGAACTCTTGAGATCTTTGGAAAAGAAGCCTTTAACCAACTGAAGAAAAGGATAAATGCAAGCGAACCATGCGGCAACATGTCTCCAGAACATGTTAGACTACCATCTATTCCATTGAACTTTTAAAAGTAGAAAACATAAGAAAACAGGGAAGAAAATTCGAAGGGGAAATCACGAGAATAGTTCTACATTAAAATGTCTATACAGCAACCTTACATCTAATTGACCTACAAAGTACAATCCAGATCTACTGGTCGAAGTTTTGTATATAGAAGAAGAGGGGACTTTGAAGCAATAAACCGAACTTTGATTACTTAGGATAGTGTACTAATTTTTCAAATCCGCAGGACACCAGGAAACTAAAAGCTAGGTAGCATACCCGCAACGCAGAAAATCAGAAACTGTCTATTTTAATGGGTTAAATTTAAATCCATCATCCTTGACCAAGAATACTTGAGAACAGCATGATCAAAGATAATGTAACGGCGAAGTGAGAGTAAAATGAGGTGGTTAAAAAAACATATCAGAGGAAAATCTGGTAACTGCAAAACAGCAACTGTACGTCATTTGGGAAATAATCAAGATTCAGGTCCAAAAGTGGACTTGTTGTAAACCATACGGGGTGTTTGGAGCACCTGATAAACAAGATAAGATAACTTATCATATCCTACTTTTATCTCTTGTTCGGTGGGTCAATGACCCAATATTGGATATCCAATATATCCACACGCTACCCAATATATTTAT
>JAVKPL010002851.1:0-18830 GCA_032173675.1 Gastrolobium villosum
TATTTTTTTAAAAACCTCTGTGAAAAAAAGAGGTCACAAACTTGAATGCACATTGTGGGAGCATTATGTTTTGAATTTAAATTCAACTAATGATTTTATACACCTCATGTATATATTTAAGGTTCTGTATAATAAATAAATTAAATAACAAAATTATATAACCAAATTAAAAATATTAATTATACCATTGAACTTCTGTTACCAACAAAAACAAATACATTTTTTTTTTCAATTCAAATATCGATTTATTGGAATAAATTAAATAATCAGCGTTGGATATGATAATTTTTTCAAAAAATTGGTTTCCAAACAAATGATGAATATGCTTATTTCATTAAGTAATCACTTTTTTTTTTCAAAATGGTATTAATAATACTGAATTTTTAGCTGCTTAAATTAAACAAAAAATAAAAGATTTACTTTTATACCATTCATTAAAGTTCTGTTACCAACAAAATTAAATCCAATTTTTTTTAAAGAGCGTTAAATATGGTATATTTTTTCAAAAAGTTTGTTTCCCAACAAATGATGAATATGCTTATTCCATTAAATAATTGCTTTTTTTTTCTTTTCTATATGCTATTAATAATACTGATTTTTTGGCTATTTAAAATAAACAACAAATCTAATATTTATTTTTATACCACTTCAGTGTCTGAATTTTTATATAAATTAGATTAATTTTGATTCAAAAAATAAACAAAATACAAAATTTTATGCATTAACAAATATTTTTTTCAAAAAATAAAGATTCATAATGTATCAGATAACATTGTAACAGTTGAAAGTAATGTTTAATTAATTATGGCTATAGATTATTCAAAAACCTCTAAACGTATGTTTTAAACTGATATCTAGACGTATGTTTTAAAACATAGGTTTAAAAATTTTGTTTTAAACGTATGTTTTAAAATTTTGTTTTAAAAATTTTAAACGTATGATTCATTTGTATATTTTTTTAAAAACCTCTGTGAAGTCACAAACTTGAATGCACATTGTGTGAGCATTATGTTTTGAATTTAAATTCAACTAATGATTTTATACACCTCATGTATATATTTAAGGTTCTGTATAATAAATAAATTAAATAACAAAATTATATAACCAAATTAAAAATATTAATTATACCATTGAACTTCTGTTACCAACAAAAACAAATACATTTTTTTTTCAATTCAAATATCGATTTATTGGAATAAATTAAATAATCAGCGTTGGATATGATAATTTTTTCAAAAAATTGGTTTCCAAACAAATGATGAATATGCTTATTTCATTAAGTAATCACTTTTTTTTTTCAAAATGGTATTAATAATACTGAATTTTTAGCTGCTTAAATTAAACAAAAAATAAAAGATTTACTTTTATACCATTCATTAAAGTTCTGTTACCAACAAAATTAAATCCAATTTTTTTTAAAGAGCGTTAAATATGGTATATTTTTCAAAAAGTTTGTTTCCCAACAAATGATGAATATGCTTATTCCATTAAATAATTGCTTTTTTTTTTCTTTTCTATATGCTATTAATAATACTGATTTTTTGGCTATTTAAAATAAACAACAAATCTAATATTTATTTTTATACCACTTCAGTGTCTGAATTTTTATATAAATTAGATTAATTTTGATTCAAAAAATAAACAAAATACAAAATTTTATGCATTAACAAATATTTTTTTCAAAAAATAAAGATTCATAATGTATCAGATAACATTGTAACAGTTGAAAGTAATGTTTAATTAATTATGGCTATAGATTATTCAAAAACCTCTAAACGTATGTTTTAAACTGATATCTAGACGTATGTTTTAAAACATAGGTTTAAAAATTTTGTTTTAAACGTATGTTTTAAAATTTTGTTTTAAAAATTTTAAACGTATGATTCATTTGTATATTTTTTTAAAAACCTCTGTGAAAGAAAAGAGGTCACAAACTTGAATGCACATTGTGGGAGCATTATGTTTTGAATTTAAATTCAACTAATGATTTTATACACCTCATGTATATATTTAAGGTTCTGTATAATAAATAAATTAAATAACAAAATTATATAACCAAATTAAAAATATTAATTATACCATTGAACTTCTGTTACCAACAAAAACAAATACATTTTTTTTTTCAATTCAAATATCGATTTATTGGAATAAATTAAATAATCAGCGTTGGATATGATAATTTTTTCAAAAAATTGGTTTCCAAACAAATGATGAATATGCTTATTTCATTAAGTAATCACTTTTTTTTTTCAAAATGGTATTAATAATACTGAATTTTTAGCTGCTTAAATTAAACAAAAAATAAAAGATTTACTTTTATACCATTCATTAAAGTTCTGTTACCAACAAAATTAAATCCAATTTTTTTTAAAGAGCGTTAAATATGGTATATTTTTCAAAAAGTTTGTTTCCCAACAAATGATGAATATGCTTATTCCATTAAATAATTGCTTTTTTTTTCTTTTCTATATGTTATTAATAATACTGATTTTTTGGCTATTTAAAATAAACAACAAATCTAATATTTATTTTTATACCACTTCAGTGTCTGAATTTTTATATAAATTAGATTAATTTTGATTCAAAAAATAAACAAAATACAAAATTTTATGCATTAACAAATATTTTTTTCAAAAAATAAAGATTCATAATGTATCAGATAACATTGTAACTGTTGAAAGTAATGTTTAATTAATTATGGCTATAGATTATTCAAAAACCTCTAAACGTATGTTTTATACTGATATCTAGACGTATGTTTTAAAATTTTGTTTTAAACGTATGTTTTAAAAATTTGTTTTAAAAATTTTAAACGTATGATTTATATGGGTATATTTTTTTTAAAACTTTTGCGAAAAAAGAGAGGTCACAAACTTGAATGCACATTGTGGGAGCATTATGTTGATGAAATGCAGAGTTTTTTGGCAATATCAAGCTTATCAGTAGTTGCATTTCACGTTGAGACTGATAGGAGAGCAAAGATGCTATAGGAGAAACATCATATTGATTCTTAAGCATCCACTTTCTTTGTGCTCCAGCGTTAATACAAAACTTTCTTCCAAATTACAAATGTCGACGCGGAAGAGAAGCAACACTGGACTTTCGAAAAGAGAGAAAAAAAAATACGGGTCACAAACTTTTAGATGTTTGGAAATTATCTCCTATAACATAAGAAATATTAATCTCTATAATTATATATATTAGATAAGAGTTTTTTTTTCATATCTCTTAAAAAATGTTAAATAAATAGTAAATATATTTCATATTTGATAAAGATAAAAAAAACGCTTGTTTACAAAAATAAAATCAGATTACAATTTTTTAGTATAACACCTCAAATATAAATATATTTATTAATAAAATAGGTAATTTCACACACTTGGGCCACCTTCCATTTCCCGTGCGCACATACAGAGAGAAAAGAGACCCAAAACCTCCATTCTCCATTTTCTTCCCAGCACCGAATCGCTTGATTTTGGTGTAGAAATCTATCGTAAACAACCTTCCAAAGCCATTGGTAGTACCTAGAAGCCTTGAATCCACCTCTTTGGCCACGTTTTTGGCAAACTCAGATTCGACCCATTAGTGTTCTTGGAGATTTCTTGGAGTTTTGAGCTTCAAATGGTTTAGTGAAGCCTTGGTGGTGATCATACTACTCATTGTAAGTATATTTGTGGTCTCTTTATAGTTGATTCCATAGATCTATGAATATGTGTTCAAACCTTTGATTTTAGATGTGTGATGATAGAGAGCCCAAATGCAAAAATGCTATTAGATGAAAAGGCCTTAGAATCATGTTTGTAAGCTAGAAATGCTATGTTAAATTTTGGTGAAAAATCTAGGTTTTTAACTTAGAGAATTTTGAGGAATTTTGATGAAAAATGAGTTTTTGTGTAATTGGGATTTGATGATTGTTGTAGGGTGCCTCACACGGTTGGATTTGAGAAAAGTTGATTTGGAGCATACGTTTGGAACGGTGTTGCTAAGAATTAAGGTAAACTCTTGGAACTTGGGTTTAATCCCTAGTGAGCTCCACCACACCTAGAGGAAGGTTGTGGTTGGACGATGTAGTTATGACATGATGTGTTTGTATGCTTGTATGCATATTGCTTGTATTGTGTGAAATTGTGTGGTCACTGATCAGTTGACAAGTGGAGTTTGGTCATCCGCTGGATTCATCCTTGTGAGAATGCCAGTCGGGTATTGCCGTGGAGTCGACTCTGGGAGCGGCGCCAGGATGATCCAAACGGGGACGTCCGCCGGATAGGGCTCATGAGGAGTTCCGGTTGGGTATTGCCATGGAGTCTTCTCAACCATGGGAGAGGCGCCAGGACTGTCCAGGGAGTTATATGATGGAGTCCTTGAACACGAATCCATGAGTGGATGTTCTTGGGTGTCTCCAGGAGGATGGTGATATTGTTTTACTTGCATGCCATATTATGTCATTTTGATACATTTTAGTGAGCCATGGAGTGGAGAGAGCCTCTAGCTCCATTGGTTTACTGAGATATATCTGTATATCTCACCCCGTGTTTGGGGGACCACATTTCAGGTCACTGTGAGCCGGGAGGAGCTTCGGGCAAGAAGCCCGTATAGTGGACGTTTGGATGGGCATGCGGTGCATTGGATTGCATGGCTTTTTGGAGGAGTTTATGGAGTGCACATAGCATACCATTAGTATTTTGAGACTTAGGTCATGAACATATTGCATGATGTCATTTTCCATGCTTTTGTTAGTGTTCATGGTCATATGCTAAGTCTTGTTTATGTTTTATTATTCATGGCTTGGATAACTGTATATTTTGAGTGAGCATGGGACTTGTCCATTGCCACATTCATAGCCTTGAAGTCTTGATGTGTAATGTTGTAAAAATGGTCCATAGTTGCATGTAAATGGCCATTATTTTGAGGATGATGTAAATGATGTTAAACTTAAGGAAAATGCATGATGGAAGGGCCTAGAGCCAACATTAGGACATGATTATGTGTTATGTGGAGTACCAAGGGGTTAGGGATGGATTACACACCCTTTTTGGGGCTCAAAACAGCTGTAATCTGTCATTTTGCTGCATAGTAATCGATTACCCAAGCATGGTAATCGATTACCATGCAACAGGGGACGAAAATTGGCTACTGTCTTCACTGGTAATCGATTACTGAGGCTTGGTAATCGATTACCATGTGAGGTAATCGATTACCCAAGGTTGGTAATCGATTACCAGAACAGAGGAGGTCAAAATTTGGCTACTGCCTCATTTTTGACAGGTGGTAATCGATTACCACCCACTGGTAATCGATTACCACAGTGCAATTTTTGAAAATTCAGGTTTTTCTTGACTTAAAGAAAGGGGCATAACTTGATGGGTAGAACTCCAAATGATACGTGGTTTGAAACCACGCGTAGACAACGTAAAGGACTACAATTTGGTAAAAGATGAGAGTAAGATGGTGAGTTTAAATGAAATGAATAAAAAGAATGATTTATGATGTTAGAAAGTGTATGATTCCGCAAATGGCATTTACAATTATAGTGTGGTTTTAATTGATTACGGAAACTGTATTTATGAAAAGGAAAAGGAATATGTTAAAAGAAAAATTTGCCCGTAATTTAATTAATCTAATCACTGTGATTGTAACTGCGCTTAATATCATAATCAATGTTAACAATACCGGTGTACAACGGGCTGTTACATTTTATGGTATCAGAGCAGTTTTGTTTAGGGAACTCTGATTGTTGTGTGTGATGTATCTTGTGTGTCATAGCTATCTGTGAACTATTTATGATTAATGTATATGTGATTCCTCAGTGTGGGTCTGATCAGCTCATTCCTTTGTGTTACATGTACAGATATCATGAGTAGGGCACGAGGTCGCCGTGGGGCACGGGGTGCAGGTCATTTGCCACCGGATCCGATCACTGCAGCACTGAATGCTCTGCAGGCGGAAACGGCTGCAAACAGAAATATGACAGAGAACCTGATGAAAGCTAATCAGGATATGATGCAGGCCTTTATGGCTGAGTTGAGGGCGGATAGAGGTCGTCCTAGGAGGGAAGATACACCTCCGCATACGGCTACGGTGACTCCTACACCGACGCCATCTGTTACTCCTCAACAGGGGGAGAGTGGGGCTAGTCACCACACTGGTGAGGCTAGTCATCATACTACTACAGATCCTAGTTATGTTCCTGATCCGTCATCTGTTGCCCAATCTACTGGGGCTGCTGGGCAGGTGCTTGATAATGCTGACGATGAGCGTAGGCTCATATCTTTTAGGAAACATAAGCCACCCGCATTTATGGGGTCAAGGGACCCAAAGGAGGTCACTGCTTGGTTGAGGGGCATGGACAAGATTTTTCAGGTTATGAGATGCCAAGACCCGCAGAAGTTGTTATATTCTGTCTATATGCTGGAGGGTGATGCCCAGGAGTGGTGGGACAATGTGTCTCGCCCATTTATTATTCAGGGTGAGGTCCTTACTTGGACTATGTTTGAAGGATTATTCCATGAAGAATATTTTCCCCGCGATGTTCGGGAGGCTAAGCAAGGTGAATTTGATAATCTGGTACAGGGAGTGATGACTGTTGATGCCTATGTGGCGAGATTTAATGAACTTGTGAAGTTTGCTAATTATGGAGGTACTTTACCTACTCCGGAATTCCTGTCAGCTAAATTTCAAAGAGGGCTGAATGAGAAGATTGCTAAGAGGATGTCAAATACCGCAGTGAGAAACTTTGCTGATTTGGTGACCCAGTGCAAAAGGGTCGAGACTGTTTATGGAAGATATCCGAAATCCGATTCTACAAAAGAGCAAGATGTTAAGAGGACACCTGGTCCTTCTGGTAATACCAACAGAGGAGGTTTTAATAATAGAGGTAGGGGGTTGCATGTGAGGCAGCCTCCTGGTCAGTTCAAGAGGGGTGGAAATAATGGTGGTGGTGGTGCTGCGAACAGATATTTTACCCCACAATGTGGGAAGTGTGGGAAATACCACAGAGGTGTATGTGGTGCTGGTACGTCGAATTGTTTTAGATGTGGTCAGAGTGGCCACTTTGCTAGAAATTGTACATCTTCTTCTTCGGGGCAGGCTGCGAATCTGCAGGCCTTGCCGCCAGCTACTACTACTACGGCTGCTCCTATTGCTGTTGTTCCTACTGTGGGACGAGTTTATACTACTAATGCGCAGCGTACTGAAAAGGCTCCGAACTTGGTTAAAGGTATAATTTTTCTATCTAATGTTGATTTATCTGTATTGTTTGATTCGGGAGCAACACATTCATTTGTGGCGGACTATGTGGCTAAGGCGCTGGACTTAAAGGTAACACGGATGGTTCCGCCGATGCGTATTACTACTGCTACAGGAGAGGTTAGTGAGTCATCTTGGATTTGTGAAGATGTGAGGTTCACTTATTTAGGCAGGGGTTACACCATTGATTTAATTATCTTACCCCTGGCCTCTGTCAATTTAATTTTGGGGATGGATTGGTTGTCTCGGAACTGCGCAATGATTGATTGTTGCGGAAAGAGGTTGTTGCTATCTCACGAGAGGCCGTCTGTTTGCCCGTCTTTGTATTTGTCTGTCAGTCAGACTGTGAAAGCCTTGAAGGCTGGAGATCTGGGTTATGTTTTGTTGGGCGGATTGGTGGGTGATAAAAAGGAAGAGATTTCTGCTATACCAGTTGTTAATGAGTTTGAAGATGTATTTCCGGATGAGATACCGGAATTTCCGCCAGAGAGGGAGATTGAATTCTCGATTGATTTATTGCCTGGTGTGGGGCCGATCTCCTTGGCTCCATATCGGATGTCGCCACTTGAGTTGGCTGAATTGAAGAAACATATTGAAGAACTATCTGCGAAGAATTTTATCAGGCCGAGTGTGTCTCCGTGGGGAGCACCGGTGATATTTGTAAAGAAAAAGGATGGTAGCATGAGATTGTGCACTGACTACCGACAGCTGAATAAAGTGACTATTAAGAACCGGTACCCATTACCGCGTATTGATGATTTATTAGACCAGTTGAGGGGTGCCTGTGTATTTTCAAAGATTGATCTCCGGTCCGGATATCACCAGATTCGGATTAAACCGGAGGATGTACCTAAAACAGCTTTCCGATCCAGATATGGACATTTTGAATATCAAGTGATTCCTTTCGGGCTTACTAATGCCCCGGCGGTGTTCATGGACTATATGAACCGCATTTTCAAACCGTATTTGGACCAGTTTGTGATTGTTTTTATTGATGACATTTTGATCTACTCTAAGAGTAAGGAGGAGCACGTCGACCATTTGAGGACTGTGTTGCAGGTGTTGAAAGACAAGAAACTGTATGCTAAACCGTCTAAGTGTGAATTCTGGTTATCTGAGGTGCAATTTTTGGGGCATGTTATTTCTGCAAGTGGTGTTGCAGTGGATCCAAGCAAGATTGAAGCGGTAAGTGACTGGGAAAGACCAAAGACTGTGACTGAAATTAGAAGTTTTCTGGGGCTTGCTGGCTACTATCGCCGATTTATACAGGGATTTTCTGCAATGGTTCTACCGTTGACTCGATTAACACGAAAGGATACTCCTTTTGTGTGGACCCAGGAATGTGAGGACTGCTTTCTGCTACTAAAAGAGAAATTGACCACTGCTCCGGTGTTAACTTTACCTGATCCGGAGGGTGAGTTTGTATTATATTGTGATGCTTCTAAGAAAGGTTTAGGGAGCGTGCTGATGCAAGAAGGAAAAGTTATTGCATATGCGTCTAGGCAGTTGAGGCCACATGAAGAAAATTATCCGACGCATGACTTGGAACTAGCTGCTATTGTGTTTGCCTTGAAAATTTGGAGGCATTTTCTGTATGGGATGAAGTTTGCTGTGTTCAGCGACCATAAAAGCTTGAAATATTTATTTGATCAGAAGGAGCTGAATATGAGGCAGCGTAGATGGGTTGAATTCTTAAAAGATTATGACTTTGAGCTGAAATACCACCCAGGAAAGGCCAATGTTGTGGCTGATGCATTGGGTAGGAAGTCTGTGAATTTATCTCATATGATGATGTGGGACAATGAAGTGATTGAGCAATTCCGTGATATGAAAATAACGGATTTCTTTGCAGGAAGAATGTGTGATATGGAGTTGACTCGGATTGAGAACGAGCTGCATGAAAAGATTAAAGAGACTCAGATTCGCAATGAAAGTATAAAGTATTTGAAAGGCCAGAGTGGCATATCTGTTAATGAACAGGGACTTTTGTTATATCAGGGCAGGATTGTTGTGCCCAAGGAACTTGCAGAGGAAGTTATGACGGAGGCCCATAAGGGTCAATATTCTATCCACCCAGGTGCCACAAAGATGTACCAAGATTTGAAAGTGAAGTTCTGGTGGCCTGGTATGAAAAGGGATGTTGCCGAGTACGTATCTAAGTGCTTGGTTTGCCAGAAAGTGAAAATAGAGCATCAGAAACCTGCTGGATTACTTCAGCCGCTGGATATACCTGAATGGAAATGGGAAAGTGTTTCTATGGATTTTGTTGTGGGATTGCCGCGAACTCAAGCTGGTTATGATTCAATTTGGGTTATTGTGGACCGACTCACGAAGTCTGCACATTTTCTACCAGTACGAGTAGACTACACCACAGAGAAGTTGGCTACACTGTATGTAAAGGAGATTGTTAGACTCCATGGGATACCGATTAGCATTGTTAGTGATCGGGACCCGAAGTTTACTTCACGATTTTGGGGAGCTTTGCAGCAGGCTTTTGGCACTCAGCTTCGACTGAGCACTGCTTATCACCCGCAGACTGATGGTCAGACTGAGAGGACCATACAGACACTTGAGGATATGTTGAGAGCATGCACACTGGAACAGGGTAATGCTTGGGATAAGTACTTACCACTGGTGGAATTTTCTTATAATAACAGTTTTCATTCCAGTCTGGGTATGGCACCATACGAGGTTTTATATGGCAGGAGGTGTCGTACACCCACTTGTTGGACTGAGGTAGGCGATAAAGAAAGATTTGGTCCGGATTTTGTGCAGGAAACGACAGTGCAGATTGAAATGATCAGAGAAAAATTGAAACAGGCACAGAATCGGCAGAAAAGCTACTATGACAATAAGCATAGACCGCTGGAATTTGAAGAAGGTGACCATGTATTTGTACGTTTGTCGCCGGTCACAGGTGTTGGCCGTGCGTTGGGTGTGAGGAAGCTGAGTCCACGATTCATTGGGCCATATCAGATTATGAAAAGAGTAGGACTGGTGGCCTATCAGCTTGCCTTACCCCCACAGTTGTCTAATTTACATGACGTGTTTCATGTGTCGCAGTTGCGACGTTATGTTCCGGATGAATCACATGTGGTGATACCGGATAATATTGAAATCAGGGAGAACTTGAAGACTCCCATCGGTCCTATTGCAGTATTGGACCGCAGTGAAAAGAGACTAAGAAGTAAAGTGATTCCCATGCTGAAGATTCAGTGGGAAGGCCGCACACCTGAGGAGGCTACTTGGGAGCGGGAGGACGAGATTCTCCGGCTGTATCCTGAGTTAGTGAGCAGGTATGATTTAATTTTGCGGACAAAATTTCAAAAAGGTGGGGTGAATATAACACCTCAAATATTTAAATATGTATTTTAATGTTATTTTGTGAAATGAAAGTGGATGGATTAGTGAAAATCCAAGTATTATGGCCAAAAGGGGCAAAAAGGGCAAAACGGTAATTTGCCAACCGTGTGTTAGGAGGCTTAAATACTGAGTTAGAGATTTCAAATGAGAAAAGTAAGGTTGGAAATGGAATCAGGGCGGAAAATTGGGTAAATAGGCAAATTTGAGAAAAATCGATGAATAGTGATTTTTAAGTGTTAAAATAACGAGTTTGAGTGTACCGATAGGTGTGAAATTTTTATCATTATTTTGGAGAAAGAAAAATATGTTATGGACTGGAAAAATACGTAGATTGAGGAAATATGATTGGAATTTTTATCGGAGGTAAAGTTAGATCGCGTGTGGGACCCGTGTGACCGAAGTCACTTGGGCCACCTCCCTTTTTCTTCTTCTTTTCCTTCTTTCTTCCTCCATTTCCCGTGCGCACATACAGAGAGAAAAGAGACCCAAAACCTCCATTCTCCATTTTCTTCCCATTTCTTCGTTTCTCCACCGAATCGCTTGATTTTGGTGTTGAAATCTATCGTAAACAACCTTCCAAAGCCATTGGTAGTACCTAGAAGCCTTGAATCCACCTCTTTGGCCACGTTTTTGGCAAACTCAGATTCGACCCATTAGTGTTCTTGGAGATTTCTTGGAGTTTTGAGCTTCAAATGGTTTAGTGAAGCCTTGGTGGTGATCATACTACTCATTGTAAGTATATTTGTGGTCTCTTTATAGTTGATTCCATAGATCTATGAATATGTGTTCAAACCTTTGATTTTAGATGTGTGATGATAGAGAGCCCAAATGCAAAAATGCTATTAGATGAAAAGGCCTTAGAATCATGTTTGTAAGCTAGAAATGCTATGTTAAATTTTGGTGAAAAATCTAGGTTTTTAACTTAGAGAATTTTGAGGAATTTTGATGAAAAATGAGTTTTTGTGTAATTGGGATTTGATGATTGTTGTAGGGTGCCTCACACGGTTGGATTTGAGAAAAGTTGATTTGGAGCATACGTTTGGAACGGTGTTGCTAAGAATTAAGGTAAACTCTTGGAACTTGGGTTTAATCCCTAGTGAGCTCCACCACACCTAGAGGAAGGTTGTGGTTGGACGATGTAGTTATGACATGATGTGTTTGTATGCTTGTATGCATATTGCTTGTATTGTGTGAAATTGTGTGGTCACTGATCAGTTGACAAGTGGAGTTTGGTCATCCGCTGGATTCATCCTTGTGAGAATGCCAGTCGGGTATTGCCGTGGAGTCGACTCTGGGAGCGGCGCCAGGATGATCCAAACGGGGACGTCCGCCGGATAGGGCTCATGAGGAGTTCCGGTTGGGTATTGCCATGGAGTCTTCTCAACCATGGGAGAGGCGCCAGGACTGTCCAGGGAGTTATATGATGGAGTCCTTGAACACGAATCCATGAGTGGATGTTCTTGGGTGTCTCCAGGAGGATGGTGATATTGTTTTACTTGCATGCCATATTATGTCATTTTGATACATTTTAGTGAGCCATGGAGTGGAGAGAGCCTCTAGCTCCATTGGTTTACTGAGATATATCCGTATATCTCACCCCGTGTTTGGGGGACCACATTTCAGGTCACTGTGAGCCGGGAGGAGCTTCGGGCAAGAAGCCCGTATAGTGGACGTTTGGATGGGCATGCGGTGCATTGGATTGCATGGCTTTTTGGAGGAGTTTATGGAGTGCACATAGCATACCATTAGTATTTTGAGACTTAGGTCATGAACATATTGCATGATGTCATTTTCCATGCTTTTGTTAGTGTTCATGGTCATATGCTAAGTCTTGTTTATGTTTTATTATTCATGGCTTGGATAACTGTATATTTTGAGTGAGCATGGGACTTGTCCATTGCCACATTCATAGCCTTGAAGTCTTGATGTGTAATGTTGTAAAAATGGTCCATAGTTGCATGTAAATGGCCATTATTTTGAGGATGATGTAAATGATGTTAAACTTAAGGAAAATGCATGATGGAAGGGCCTAGAGCCAACATTAGGACATGATTATGTGTTATGTGGAGTACCAAGGGGTTAGGGATGGATTACACACCCTTTTTGGGGCTCAAAACAGCTGTAATCTGTCATTTTGCTGCATAGTAATCGATTACCCAAGCATGGTAATCGATTACCATGCAACAGGGGACGAAAATTGGCTACTGTCTTCACTGGTAATCGATTACTGAGGCTTGGTAATCGATTACCATGTGAGGTAATCGATTACCCAAGGTTGGTAATCGATTACCAGAACAGAGGAGGTCAAAATTTGGCTACTGCCTCATTTTTGACAGGTGGTAATCGATTACCACCCACTGGTAATCGATTACCACAGTGCAATTTTTGAAAATTCAGGTTTTTCTTGACTTAAAGAAAGGGGCATAACTTGATGGGTAGAACTCCAAATGATACGTGGTTTGAAACCACGCGTAGACAACGTAAAGGACTACAATTTGGTAAAAGATGAGAGTAAGATGGTGAGTTTAAATGAAATGAATAAAAAGAATGATTTATGATGTTAGAAAGTGTATGATTCCGCAAATGGCATTTACAATTATAGTGTGGTTTTAATTGATTACGGAAACTGTATTTATGAAAAGGAAAAGGAATATGTTAAAAGAAAATTTTGCCCGTAATTTAATTAATCTAATCACTGTGATTGTAACTGCGCTTAATATCATAATCAATGTTAACAATACCGGTGTACAACGGGCTGTTACAATAAGCAATTGTATGTGTTTACTTTGGCTAACCGCTGACATTGTTTTAGCTTCTCAAGCCCCATCTATGTAGACGTCCTTGACCAACTAGGTTTGGTGTTGCAATGTTGTACTTTTTGATTCAGACATTAAAAGTGAGATTGAAGTGGATTTTAAAAGTAAGATTTGCTTTAGTTAGAGAGAGAGAGAGAGAGGAGGGGGGATCAGGATTTTTATCAATTTCAGCTGGGAGTCCATGAAAACCAATGTGATTATATTTAATTGAAGTCTTGTTTCCCATTTTCTTTGGCATTGCATAGCTTTTCAATGAATGTAAATACCAAATGTGACGATCTCTGCCCCCATAATATTAAATGCATAACTCAATATGCTCCTGTATTCTGTTTTTGTCGTGCATATTCATTTAAGAGAAGCTTAACCTTGCAATTCTGTTGACACCCGTTTCCTTGGGTGGTTAGAATGGAAGTCAACAAGCCAACATTGTGATGACTTTTTCATATACTAAAAGCAAGATGAAAAAGTAGAGCATCATCCACATAGGTAATATTGCAGTTGTATACATGGTTCAAAAGCAATGAACACCTTGGGCCTGTTTCGTGTGATGTATAAGGCATGTTAGTATAAGCGTATATTATACGTTATGACATTTCAGTTGTTTGGTGTGACCATCGTATAGTATAATCTTATACAGCAGAATCCCTTAATATATTAAAATGATGTATAACTTAATGCGGCCTAACAGGGATGGATAAGGCCTGATAAGAAGATTAGTGTATTAACATCGTTGACCAGTACATTTCTCAAAAATTAATATATTATTTTAATATTAATATATTAAATAAAAATTAATTTTTCAATATATTAATTTTTAAAATATTGAATATTTTTATTTTTATAAAAATTAATTTATATTTTGGACACACTGATCAATAAATTTTAATAAAAATTAATATCATATAACATTTTTTTGAAGAATTATATAAATTCTTTATTAAATGATATTTTTATTAAAAATGTTTATTTTATCCAATATAATATTATACAGTGCATTACTAAATACTAGATGATATTATCTTACATAATATATTATTTTATACAATACCGTGCCAAATGCTTGATAGTATTAAAATTCAATCATGCCTTATACAATCAGGCCTTATACTATCAGGTCTTATACTATCGGACTAAGGATCCGTATTAGACTCTCATGACTAGCAATCAGGATCACAAGAAGAAAAGAATTTCTAGTGTAGCTAAAAATACAAGATATAAATAACAGAAACTATACATAGCTAACATAATTATGGTTCAAGCCTAACCTATATCTCTGAACTTTTTACGTGCATCTTACAACCAGCCACATCACAAAACTCTCAAGTTAGAAGGCCTAGGATAAGCAGAAGGCCTATGATAAGCAGAAGCCTTTCCTGGAGCATCTGCACTACCTTTGTCAGCTATAGGGCGGCCATTGGGATGGCCGAGTACAGAACTGCTTTCGCGATGCTCTTTCTGAACACAATTTTTTTCCTGCATGTCCTTTGATTCTTGAAGCAGCTCCAGTGCTCTTACCACTTCATCCATATTTGGCCTGCTTTTAGGTGCAGCAAGACATTGCAAAGCAAGTGTGGCTGCTGCTTGAGCTTGAGTGTGGGAATATTGTCCTTTAAGACATTGCAAATCAGAGAGTTTGGCCTTATAGTTCTGCAAAGAACCATGTAATAAAGCATTTTAGTAATCAACTAATAAATCCATCATATTCAAGCATAACAGGACAACTTGATGTGTACATACAATATCAAGTAGGATATTTGAAGTTTTAAAGTCACGGTATATGACTTTATGTTCTGTACTATGGAGAAGAGCAAGAGCCCTTGCAGCCTCAAGGGCTATTTTCAATCGTAAACTCCAAGGGAATGACTGATGATAAGAACCTCCTGTATCAATGATGATTTCAAGCAACATTAGTATTAGAACTTACAATTGAACTTTAAATTATTACAAGAAATAATAATAAAAATAGCTCTTTCAATGGGAACAAAAAGGAACAAAGAATCATTCGACTAAAATAGAAGGTATTAACTTCTGAACAGATGATTCTCCAAGCTGCCCTTAGGCATAAATTCATAAACCAAAAGCCGATGCTTCTCCTCGAAACAGTATCCTATTAACTTGACAAGATTAGGATGATGCAGTTGCCCAAGATAGTTGATTTCAACCTGTGAGTCAAACAATACAAAACAAGAAGAACATCAATCAGTTTTAGAAAATGATTGAACTTCAGTATCATAGTCAAGTCCTTCCAAAATGAGCTATTAAAGTTACAGGAATTGACCAACAATGCCAATAAGATCAAATAATAACAAACATAAAGTTCCACAGAGAATCCCCCAAACGGGATCATACCGGGAAAATGAAAGAGTATCCAAAAAAGGCAGGTAGTAGCCTAGAATTTTTTTAACATACAATGAAATAAAGTTAATTTGAAGCTAGAATAATATGCATAAGATAGGAGAATAATATGCATAAGATAGGAAACTGAAGGCGTATCCAGAGAAGAATTGATACTAACCAACCATTCTTTGTGACCCTGGAAGCCCTCTTGGTCAAGCCTCTTTACAGCAACAATCATGCCGATTCCTGGTTTGGTAGGAGCAAGAGAACGCTCATCAATCCAGCCCTTAAAAACAGAACCAAATCCACCATGCCCTACGACATATCTGGGCGAAAATTTCTTGTGGCTGCTCTTAGTTCACTATAGCTGAAGCTTTTCAAGTTGGAAGATCGCACGATCTCACCCTCACTTCTAGAAGTGACAGATATGGAGGCTGATGAGTTCGTGCTATTTGAGCTGATGTCATGGCCACTTCTGCTTACACTGCTAGAAGTGAACCCTACATCAATGCCAAGAAAATCAACTTAAGAAGGACTCAATCACTATAATTAACTTGACCAATTATGGTGATTGAGTCCTTCTTAAGTTGATTTTCTTGGCATTGATGTAGGGTTCACTTCTAGAAGTGTAAGCAGAAGTGGCCATGACATCAGCTCAAATAGCAACAACTCATCAGCCTCCATATCTGTCACTTCTAGAAGTGAGGGTGAGATCGTGCGATCTTCCAATTTGAAAAGCTTCAGCTATCGTGAACTAAGAGCAGCCACTACTGTTTACACTTTTAGAAGTGAACCCTACATCAATGCCAAAAAAATCAATTAAAGAATGACTCAATCACCATCATTGGCCTTATAACAAACAAAATAAACAAAGACATCACTCATAATACCAAATAAATTTACATGGACACATGGACTTCCACAAAACCCCATAATTATCCTTATGTTGTCTTACCAAGAATTTCCCTCGGACTCGGATTACAGTTTGGAAGAATTATGTTACAGAAAACATTACCTCTGATAAATTTGAAATGGGGTTATCTCTTTTTAAAAAGAATTTGGGTGACAAGATATTTTCATGTGTAGATGGATACTTGTGCTGGGGAGTCCTAAACGCACCACCCATCCATGTCACACTACCCACGTTGTCCCGAATGAAATAATAGCAATTACGATTATTGAAACTATTGGAGGGGAGTCCTAAACGCACCACCCATCCATGCACAGTTCCATACACTGTCTGTTTCTACTAACTCACCTGTCTGTGTCTCTCTCTCTCTCTCTAGCGCCACAATCGGAACAAACGCTTCCATTTAGGCGGTGCATGGAGCGATTATCGATTCACCGTCCAGTTACAGCCGGAACACGTGGCGTCACAGATCTCGTCCTTATGATATTACGGACGTCTCAGATTTGAAGTAATACCGTAATCTACGCTGTGTTGTTACCGTAATCTCAGATTTAAATTTTATCTTTTGAATTCAAAATTTTGTCCCTTACTCCTTCTGTCCGTTATGTATCGTATTTATTTTTTAATTAATGTTACCCACCAATACGTTACCGTTGCAAGTTTTAACCGGTTTAATTGAGGTCTTTAATGTCCAATAATATCCGTTTCAACCTGTTCAAAATTATTTGTTCTTGCTTAACCGTCTTTTTTTTTCCAATAAAAAATACAAACAAAACGTAACATAACCATTTTCTAATCCGACAAGTAAGCCAAAATCGTAATATTGATGATGCACTCTCGAGGTTTTTTTTTGGTGGGATGACAAAAGTATTTTTGGCTGCCGTAAAAATATTTTGTCCGCCACGTATACATTTTTTTTTTATCAAAATCTAATATTGGATCTTGATTTTCAAAAAAATCAGCAAATTTTGGTTAATATGTATGTGTGTAGTTGATATATCTTTTTATCACAGCTATAGAAAAATTAAACCCATAATTTTTATGCTAAAAATGTAAATTGTGACATTTGAACTTTGGATTTTTGATCATATATTTGAAAATTTTAAATATTTTTTATTAAAACAAGGGTAAAAATCAAATATTTTTTCAATCCATAAAGTTAACAACTTTAACTATGTGAGAATCAATCCCATATTCATTTCCAAACCCCATCAGAACAAAAAATCTGGTGAATGATTAGCTCATTCACATATTGACAGAAAACAAAAAAATATATATATATGAAGATGCAAGTCAAAAAGAAGAAGCTGACCTGTAATGGAAGGGCTCACAGCCTTAACGCGATTGCTAAAGCAAGCACCCATCAACGAAATCACCCCTATAAACGAAGATTTCAAAGGTTAAGGCTTTCAAATGCAAGCAAAAAAAAAAGTGTCAAACTTCAAAGGGTGAAAAGGCAAGTTTGCAAAAAGGTTTTCATTTTATCCTTTAACATACCACAACAAATTTTCCTACACACACAATATTTTGTGCGGCACACACATTTAAAAAACAAAATATGCACACAAAATGAATATCTATAACATTACACAATCACTTTTCCTACAACATAATAAACATAAAACCCTTACAAAAATGGGTGGATAAAAGAGCAACAACCCCATAATGAAATGCAAACAAAATAGAAGAAAAAGAAATCACTTGGCTTAAGGCAGATCCTAGTGATTGCGCACTGAGTAGCTGAGATTTCAGAAACCTTTTTACAAGTCTTGATGATCTGGATTTTGACGAGAAGGATCGGGGAAGCAAGAGTCAAAAGAAAATCTATGATTTTCGTAGCCTTCTTGATCCTGAATCTGAAAGGTTTTCGTAGCCTTCTTGATCCTGAATCTGAAAGGGTTTAGAGCGTGTATCTTACAAGTTTAACCATTTATTTATAGCGGATTTTTGGACCTTTCGGATAGGATTATCATTAATAGAAGATTCCTTCCAATTAACTATAGGATTAATTTATAAGATAATTTTATCTCTTATATGCACGCACACGCAGACACACACATATATATAAATATAAGTGTGTGGGACCCCACCAATTAATTATAGGACTAATGTCTGAGATAATTTTATCTCTTACATATATATTTATAAGTGTGTGAGAT